>BCLG01002952.1:0-12786 GCA_001602295.1 Zoysia matrella | reverse complement strand
AAAGCGGCTCCGATCTTGTTGATGACCGGAGCTACCATTTCCTCTCACTCCTACTGAACCTCGTGAACGCATTTCTGTATATGGTGAATACATATATCATTGTGCCAACTGCGGATGACTATTCAGTAAGCCTCGGCGCTGCTGCAACTGTTTGCGGTGTGATTATCGGATCAATGGCAGTTGCTCAAATCTTTTCTTCAGTCTACTTCAGTGCCTGGTCAAATAGATCTTACTTCAGACCCCTCGTATTCAGCAGCATTATGTTAACCTTTGGGAACCTGTTGTATGCATTGGCATATGATATGAACTCCCTAACTGTTCTCATTGTTGGCCGGCTTCTATGCGGGTATAGCTTCTATCCTCTTTTTGTTTATTTATGTGTTGATCAGGTTTCATTTTTGCTCTGTTGGTTTGCTGAAATGTTACAGTGTTTATTCTACTTTAAGTACTGAAACCTCCTACTGACCTTTGGCCAAATTGGCAACATGATATGCACAGCTTGGGTTCAGCCAGAGCTGTAAACCGCCGGTACATCAGCGACTGTGTACCGCTGAAAATCAGGCTGCAGGCATCTGCAGGATTTGTCAGTGCTAGTGCTCTTGGAATGGCATGCGGTCCTGCTCTTGCCGGTTTGCTGCAGACAAAAATGAAGATCTATGGTCTCACGTTGAACCAAAGCACATTGCCTGGATGGGTCATGTGCCTTGCTTGGCTTGTCTATTTGTTCTGGTTGTGGATTTCATTCAAAGAGCCCGATCACATTGCTATGGAGAATTCAGTCAACATAGTATCATCTGATTCCAGTAAGCTTCATATGCATCCTTTGAGATTTTTTAATTTTGAAAATTTGAAGGCATTGCCTAGATGGATGGATAGACGACTCTGGTCATGAGTAGGAAGGATATGCTCTGAATTTTATTTTAAGCTAATTTCTTTGTCAAAACAGGCCATCGAATAAGCGGTAATCTGGAGGATGGTCTAGGTCACCCTTTACTTATAGACGCAAAGGAAGGACTAGACCAAAATGGTGAGGACAATGACGACAACGACGAAGACCCTGAAGACTCTCATAAACCGGCGACATCACTTGTTGATGCATACAGATTGCTCACTCCATCTGTGAAGGTTCCTCTTCAAATATTTCTCTTGAATTACCCTTTACAAAATGGATCCAAAATTGCAGCAATGTCGTTCTAGTAGCAAACGCTTTTCTTTTCTTCCTTCACTACTTAGCTGACATATTTCTCTGCGTCTTATCAGGTTCAGCTACTGATCTACTTTATGCTCAAGTTCGCCATGGAGATTCTACTTTCAGAGTCTAGTGTTGTCACCACATTCTATTTCAAGTGGACAACTAGTACTGTGGCAATCTTTCTTGCCGTTCTGGGATTAACCGTCCTTCCAGTTAACATCATCGTTGGAAGCTACGTCACCAACTTGTTTCAGGACAGGTATGTGATGTTCGTTATTTTGAAACCTCGAGAGACCACTGCATTCTGCTTTTCTTGTCTACAGTCAACAGCTATCTCATTTTGCTTGTCTCCTGAAGGCAAATTCTGGTGGCGGCTGAGATCATGGTGTTGGTTGGGATAGTCATGAGCTTCTGCCTCACCCCGCACTACTCCGTCCCACAATACGTCTCGTCGGCTCTCATTACGTTCGTCTTCGCTGAGGTTCTCGAAGGTAAGTGGCCATGCTGCCAATAAAAAACAACAACAATGCAATATTTCTGAAACCATCCACCATTCTGAAACGATGAAACGCAGGTGTCAACCTGTCCCTTCTGTCCCGCGTCATGTCGTCGCGGCTCTCCCGCGGGACCTACAACGGCGGGCTGCTCTCGACGGAGGCCGGAACGCTGGCCCGAGTCGCCGCCGACGTGACCATCACCGCGGCCGGTTACCTGGGGCAGAGCCGGCTCCTGAACGCCACTCTGCTCCCGTCCCTGGTGATCTGCGTGGCCTCCATCGTTGCGACGTTCTTTACTTACAACTCCCTCTACTGAGAATAGCGACGAACCAATCTGATGGGTTTTGCCTTGCACATCAGTGACGCTGTAATTTACAGGCTGCTGCTTGGATAGAGGTAGTTTAAGATTGATAGTAGTCCGTGTTTCCCCAAGCTTGTAGAGTTGTACTGTTGCAAAAATGCAACTGATGTTTATAGCATGGACTAGATGAAGGAACTTCGATAATCAGTTGAGTACTGCATTAGTAACAGTTGGCGAAACACGTACGCCAAGTTCAGAATCGCTGTGAAAGGTTCAGAGGTTCGTTCAGGGCTCGTTCGGTTTAGAAGGAAAGGGGAGAGGATTGGAGTGAAACGAGTGGATTAAATGCACATCTAAAGAGTAATGGATTCATTCTCACCCATTCCCCTCTAACCGAACAAGGACTTAACAAACTCCCGGAACGGTGCATTGTAAATTTCATAGTAGTATAGGTCTCCTTTGAAACATAGGAATTTAATGCAATCGTATAGAAATTTACTAGTAAGATTAGAACAGCATTGCACCGAGGATAGCGAGGCGCCAAGACTGGTTCATTTCAACGCAACGCGACTGGGTGAAAATCAGTTTGTTTTGCAATTTAATGGCGAAGGCCTTTCTTGGTTCACACTCATGGCATGGTTACGAAAGCATGATTTCTTTACTTTCTCCAGGCCGAGTTACTAGAGCGTGTCACTGTTGCAGAAAATGGAAGAGGTAATCGGATACACCTGTGTTATTATTTATTTTTTTTTAGCCTACCTGTGTTATTATTTGATCAGGTGTGTTTCTACGTAATATTAGTGATCATGAAAGAGTGTTTAATATAAAATGTAAGTGATCTGACGATGGGACACAATCACCATGTCCACACATTTCCTATAGAAAAATCAGCTCGGATAAAATTGTGTTCCAAAGAAGGCACGGTGCAGCAGACAGCTCGGAACAGAATTCATTATCAAACCCGAATCTATCGAACAGTTTGAGGTAACACAAAGGCTGCGGGCTGCGATGCGTGAAAGACCAAAGAGCCGGTATGTCAACCCAAACCGGCAAACCGCCACCAAATAAACTAGCAACCCAGCCAACAACGGCTTCTTTGCCAGCCTCTGGTTGCTTGCCAGTATATAAGACCAGGAAACTCTGTGAGTTGGCATCATCGAATTCGAAGTTCATACAGCATTCTGAATCCAACACGCTCCAGTTGATCTCATGGCTTCTGTCATGAACTCAGCACAAGCAAGAACAATGGCCGTCTTCACTGCTGCAAGCTTATTTGCACTCCTCTGCATCTCTCACCAAGGTGGTCGCTTATTTCATTGGTTTGGTTGTGAGTTTCACCACTGCTTCGTATTACCAGTTGTTACTGATTCTCACGATCGTGTGTTTCGAGTGACAGCACGAGCTGTGAACTACACGTTCATGAGGGACGCGGTGCACGCGCCACCGGTGGCCTACTATGACTACATCATCATCGGCGGCGGCACGGCGGGCTGCCCCCTGGCCGCGACGCTGTCGGAGCGCTCGCGCGTGCTCCTCCTGGAGCGCGGCGGCTCTCCGTACGACGACGCCCGCGTCCTGAACATGGCCCACTTCTCGGACGTGCTGGCGGACACGTCGGAGGCGTCGCCGTCGCAGCGGTTCGTGTCGGAGGACGGCGTGATCAACGCGCGGCCCCGGGTGCTGGGCGGCGGCAGCTGCATCAACGCGGGCTTCTTCACGCGCGCCGCCGCCGCTTACGTGCGGGCCATCGGGTGGGACCCCAGGGAGGTGCTGGCGGCGTACAGGTGGGTGGAGGACGTGGTGGCGTTCCGGCCGGCGCTGGGCCCGTGGCAGTCGGCGGTGCGGAGGGGTCTGCTGGAGACCGGAGTCCTGCCGGACAACGGGTTCACGTACGACCACATCCCCGGGACGAAGATCGGAGGGTCTATCTTTGACGCGGACGGTCGCCGGCACACCGCGGCGGACTTGCTCCGGTACGCCCGCCCCGAGGGTCTGGACCTGTTTCTCCGGGCGCGAGTGTCCAAGATCTTGTTCGGCTACAAAGGTAAGAACATCTCGTATGCAAAATCGGTTAAGGAAAAAAGTGGCAGTAGAGAAGTAGGTAAGTGTAACGGTATTACCCGTCGCTTCTTTTGTCGGAAGTCACGCGCTTGCGGCTGGGCCGACATCTCAGTTTCACGCCACGAAACTGACCGACGAATTCGGACGCCAACGGCCAATTCTTTTTGCAGGAACCAAGCCCGTGGCGGGCGGCGTGGTGTACCGGGACTCGACGGGCGCGACTCACGTGGCGTACCTGAACCCTGGGGCTGCCAACGAGGTCATCCTCTCGGCGGGGGCGCTGGGCAGCCCGCAGCAGCTGATGCTGAGCGGCGTCGGCCCGGCCGAGCACCTCCGGTCCCTCGGCATCGACGTCATCCTCGACCTGCCGGACGTCGGGCAGGGCATGTCCGACAACCCCATGAACGCCATCTTCGTGCCGTCGCCGTCGCCGGTGGAGGTGTCGCTGATCCAGGTCGTCGGCATCACCAGGTTAGGCAGCTACATCGAGGCCGCCAGCGGGGCCAACTGGAACTCCCACCAGTCTGCCGGCGCCGCGCCGCACAGGAACTTCGGAATGTTCTCGCCAGAGGTAGGTGACCTTCCATTTCTCTCTCTTAACGTGTGTCACGTGACATCGTACACACCTGAGAGATGGACTTGCTGCTGCTTGTCGTTCCAGGCCGGACAGCTCGCGACGGTGCCGCCGAAGCAGCGTACAGCGGAGGCCATCGCGCGCGCCGTAAAGGCCATGAGCCAAGTCCCCGACGCGGCGCTCCGCGGCGGGTTCATCCTCGAGAAGGTGCTGGGCCCGCAGTCCACGGGCCACCTCGTGCTCCGCAACCTCGACCCCGACGACAACCCCGCCGTCACGTTCAACTACTTCTCCCACCCGGAAGACCTCCGGCGCTGCGTCGCCGGCATCTCGGCCATCGAGCGCGTCATCCGTTCCCGGGCCTTCTCCCGGTTCACGTACCCCAACTTCGCGTTCCCGGCGATGCTCAACGTGACGGCGGAGTTCCCCGTGAACCTGCTGTACCAGCGCGGCAGCGACCCCAGGACGCTGGAGCGGTTCTGCAGGGACACCGTCATGACCATCTGGCACTACCACGGCGGTTGCCAGGTCGGCAGGGTCGTAGACCGCGACTACCGCGTCCTCGGCGTCGACGCGCTGCGCGTCATCGACGGCTCCACGTTCAACGCCTCGCCGGGAACCAACCCGCAGGCCACCGTCATGATGCTCGGGAGGTACATGGGAGTCAAGCTACTGAGAGAGAGGATACTGATTGCAGGACCTGGACACTAAAAACCCCCGTAGTCTGATGATCTCTGCAGATGCATGCGGGCCATTTGGGTACTTGAGAAGCTTTGAGGATTCTTGAGGCATGACACTACAAGTTGGATATACTAATTGTAATAGATGGGATTTCGTATCAATTAATTTGCACAAATTGTGGAGTTACTCTTCTGGTTCAAAAAATTTGTGGGGTCATTACACCACCGCAACAGTGACACTTGTGCATGCCTCCTTACAGATGCGATCAGATCTGTGAGGTTCTTGGGAGCCATGCTGCTGCATGGTAGGATAGCGTATGGGCTAGCCATGAAACTCTACAATTACAATCCGAAGATCGAATTAACAAACATGGGAATGAACAGACGATGGGGATTTACAATCCTTCAAGGGTGTTTCGTTTCACTGGCATGTGGTACCGATTCTCCTAGCCGGCAGGGGGAGCACGGCGTTGCTGATGGCCGGATCGCCCCGCCCACGAGATCAAGATCGCCCCACCGCGTCTTTCTCGTTTCTCGGTTCTCGATTACGCCGATCCGTCTTTCTCGGTTCTCGCTTACGCCGATCAAGATCGCCGAGATAAACAACGCGCCCCACCGCGTCCTCGCTAATTCCGACGGTTTCTCTTGTGCTTGTCCCAAGTGATGAGCAGATAGCAGCTTCAAAGAAACAGGATTTTTTTTTTTCTCGCTCAAGATGCTAGCGCGGCGCACGTGTGTCAGCCGACGGATCACGCACGGTGGCGCTGGAGCTGGACCAGGCGGTGCTGCCGCGTCACCGTGGGTGTTCTCGTTCGGAATCAGCCCGGGGACTGACAGCAGCAGCTCACCTCAGTATTAAAATCTCCGTGCGCTGGTCTTGCCCGCTCGCTCCCTCCCCAGCTCTCAGTCTCAGCTCAGTTCGCCACTCCTCCGCCACTCCGCTCTCCCACATCCGGATCTCGCCGCGCCATGGGCGTCGCGGCCAACGACAGTGCGGAGCGCGCGCCGGCGCTCAAATTCCTCATCTACGGGCGCACGGGCTGGATCGGGGGCCTGCTGGGCGAGCTCTGCGGCGCGCAGGGGATCCCGTTCGCGTACGGCGCCGGCCGGCTGGAGAACCGCGCGCAGCTGGAGGCGGACATTGACGCCGCCGCGCCCACGCACGTGTTCAACGCCGCGGGCGTCACGGGCCGCCCCAACGTCGACTGGTGCGAGACGCACCGCGCGGAGACGGTCCGCGCCAACGTCGTCGGCACGCTCACGCTCGCCGACGTCTGCCGCGGCCGCGACCTCGTGCTCGTCAACTACGCCACGGGGTGCATCTTCGAGTACGACGACGCGCACCGGCTCGGGTCGGGGGTCGGGTTCAAGGAGGAGGACACGCCCAACTTCGTCGGCTCGTTCTACTCCAAAACCAAGGCCATGGTTTGCTCACTTAGCTCCTCTTCGAGCTTTATTCTAAGCTTATACATACAGTGTGTTATAATTTCTCTACAAAATGGAGAAGAGTGGATCAGTCCCGTTTGGATAAATTTTAGCGACAGTTTCTGACTGCACGTATATAGTCGGGGATCACTGCGATCAGGGTGCAAAAGTGTGGCTGTCACTTGCCACTTCGGTTGGAATTCCTTCTAGTGGTAGGTTTAAGCCAATGCTGTTAGAGGTTGCAGTCCCTTGGATCTGGCGTAGATTGTAGAAGATTCCTGTAAGCTGTAATAGTGCATCGGCGAAATAACGGAGTAGTAGAAACGTAAGGTTCACTGTTTTGTCCTCCAGCTACGGTTGCCCTTTCTTCGGTGAAGCCTGTTTAGATATGCTATGACTCACTGGCGGACCCAAGGTCCGGCGAGCCTGGGCGCCTACTCGGGCTCCTGGCTGACGCGCAGCTCTAGTTCAACTCCTTCAGTCATGCGTTGGCAGCCCAACTCGAATACGTACGTGGCACCACCGGCTTCGGCTCGCCCAGCTGCTCAGCGGCAGGTATTGACGCGGTTGTCTGCTCTGAGTCTGCTCGCCGGCATCCACGACTCATCAACTAAATCTCAAAGCCCAATGAATGGCAGATAGGAAACGGAAACTCAGCCAAACTTGAAACGAATTGATCTTTGCTTTGATTTTTACCACACTGAATACATGTACATGATTAATGAGATTTTTCAATTTTTATCACCAAATACATTAGCCTTTCAAACTTTACCACTCAATTCGTAGACCTTTCAATTCTTATCACTAAATACGTTTTTCACTTCAAAACATACAATTTATTTGAAATTGTAACATTTTTATTATTTTATATTATGTTATTGTATTATGTAATAATACATTATATTTATTATATTATGTTTATTATACTATTAGCATCACTTAAGTTCAAAGTTTATTTATTTTAACACAATATAAAACAGCGAAAATAATTAAAACTTTAAAGAAATGATATGTTTTGAAGTGAAAAAGTATTTAGTGGTAAGGATTGAAAGGCTTACGAATTGAGTGGTAAGAATCGAAAGATTAACGTATTTAGTGGTAAAAATTAAAAATTCTCGGCGTTTCTTGATTCAGACAAAGAATCAGCATCAGGAACATAATGCAAGAAGTCACATGTCAAAGAAACTCAAATGAAAAAAAAAAACCACGAGAAGTATCAGATCATACAGAGGAGTAAGAAATACCAGATAATCCATATGCGCAACTAAATTTGGAGCAACAGTTAATTGAATTGACATTATTAATGCAGGTGTCAAAATATTTGAAAGATCCTTCTCAGCTAGGAAAATTTAAAGACTATTGCACTGAACGATTTTAGTTTCAATACTGCTACACTTATCATCTACACTTATGTTACTATATTTGTGTGAACTTTGATATCCGTTGCGATGTTCGCCCAGGCTTTACAGAATTTCAAGGTCCGCCACTGCTATGACTTGTGTCTAGTTTCCAGGGAGCGTTGTAATTTGGTTCTCCATAGAGTAAGGCATACGCACTTTTATCCTGCCGTAGTGCCTGCCTATCTACGACCTCCCCTGCTTCTTCAGTATAGTAGGAGTATCGGCGCCAGCTTTGATGATCTGCTGCATCTCCTCTGATATAAACATGCCCAGTAGCTCATTAAAAAAAAAGAGGCTGACATAGAATTTCACATGGGTTTTTATTAACTTTTTATCAAAACACACCCTGTTTCTGGCCTTCATTTTAGTTATAGCATATCCAAAGCTAATGCAATCTGGTTATAATCTAAATACCTTTAGTGAGGAATGGCACATTCTGTCAGTCTAAAGCAGTATTTATATTTGAAAAATTGCAACAATAAAATTAGGGTAATGAAATCTTTCACAGAACGAAATTGTTCAAAAATTGTATTGACGAACAAGATCGTTCCAAATGTTTGCACGGAATGAGACATATTTGTATATAAATTTACATTGTGGCTCAGATCTGATTAGAAAGCCACTGAAGTGTGCTAAACATCCCAGGGCAAATATTTTGCTCTTCAATACGTCTACTTAGTTCTTTGAAATGCATGAACTTGGACCGATGTTAGCGGGGCTATGTTCCTTTATCTTAGCGTAGCTTGCAAAATACAAATACAACTAGCACAAAACATTTCTCCTTCAATGATACACGATGCATGTTTCGGATAGTTGTTTCTCGTTGCTTTATGTACCTTCAATGGAGTGCAACTAGAGCAAACTGTAAGATGTAGCTTAATCAAAATAAATTCCTGTTCTAATCTCATCTAGATAGCATTTCATCAGTACAGTTTTACCTGTTTGATGCACTTCAATGATACATGTTTTGGATACATTGGTTCTCCCGCTATGTAGTAGTAGCATGGGCATTTTGCCATGCTATGTTTGGATTCTTGTTTCCTTTTTTGAAGTTAATTGCCATGTCTACTAAGATCAATATAGCAGTTATTCCATGGCTAACCTAACATTTATTTTTGATAGGTGGAGGAGCTGCTCAAGAACTATGAGAATGTATGCACCCTTCGTGTGAGGATGCCTATTTCATCGGATCTGTCCAACCCTCGCAATTTCATCACCAAAATCACCCGGTATGACAAGGTTGTCAATATCCCAAACTCAATGACAATACTGGATGAGCTTCTCCCCATCTCTATCGAAATGGCAAAGAGAAACCTCACTGGAATCTGGAATTTCACTAATCCTGGTGTGGTGAGCCACAACGAGATACTAGAGATGTACAGAGATTACGTTGACCCGAGCTTCTCCTGGAAGAACTTCAACTTGGAGGAGCAAGCCAAGGTCATCGTTGCGCCAAGGAGCAACAATGAGCTTGATACTGCTAAATTGAAGCGTGAGTTCCCAGAGCTTTTGTCTATCAAGGAGTCGCTAGTAAAACACGTCTTTGAACCAAACCGGAAGACCAAGGCTTGAAAATGGAGCAGTCTGCACATAAACCTTGTGGTGATGCTATTCATTCCATTTGAATTGGTAGTGTTCTCTGGTGATCATCAATAAGCACGCATGTTCTCTGCTTTTGTCATCAGTTTCGCGTGCATTGCACTTGAACCAGATAGGTTTCTCATACTAGGAATTAATGGTATCAGATTGCCATGGAGTACATGGAACAACACGACATGTATTTAGTTCAGACCTTCGTATATCTCCCTCCCAGGTGTACACGATGGTAAATGACTCGAGGAACTTCCTCTGCTGTATCACAGAAATGTACTCCTAGGTGGTGTTTGGCTCATTGGAAATAAGCCTGGGATTGAGATAGAAAAATCTTTAGAGAATGGACCGTCCGATTATTCACTCCATTACATTCTATTTTTTAATTTATTTTTCAATCTCAAACCCATTACTTATTTCTCATTATCCAACGCCACCTTAGTATTACATTACATGATATTGGAGTAAGTTCATTTGGAAATGACTGCCGTTTGGTTTCCCCCAGCTGATACGGTATTACAGTATGGTTATGGTCTGCTGAAGCTTGTATCGTCGGACAGACCACACGCTTGATAACTGCGTTTCTTACGTATCGATGGATTCTGTGATATTGATCCACTGGAAGATCAGAGATCATCGGCTCATCGCCGGGGGAGGGGGTCGCTGTCACTCGCAGTTCTTTTTCCGGAAAGGTTGTTCCCGCATCATGGGCAGCTTTTCCTAGCGTAGGGCGTCAGCTGCCACTGGGTGAAGCTCGTCACAGCTTTGCTCTGCTTCGCTGCACGCCTGCTCTGCAAGCCCCAAGCCTTCATCCATGGACTTTTCAAAGATCTCCACTGCGCTGTTCTCGGTCCTCTCCCGTGGCTTCGACGAAGTCGACAGCCTCGACGTCATCCCTCCGTCCCCAGCAAAGCAAGCAGAACAAGGGCCGCCGAGCTGGTCACAGGCTCACAGCTCCGAGGCGTACGGCTACCTCCTCCCGCGAGAAGGATCAGCCTCGTTCATTGCCCGCGAGACCGGCCGTGAGCGCCGGATCGCGATTATACTCCAACCTAATGATGCCGTGGAACAGTAACAGCCAAAACAACGGTGGACCGCGGCCGCTGCCGGCGGTGGGAACGACACGCCGTGTCCTCGCCCCAGCAGCCGTAGCACGCGCGCGGAGCCCGCCGGGACCCAACTTGTCACAGGCACAGGCACTAGCCAGCGTGCCTTGCCTGGAGTCCGTTCGTTATAATACCTGTCGGCGTTCTGACCACCGACATAATAAATATACGATCGTAAGGGAAGGTGTGCCTTCAGATTCGATATGGCTAACCTGGTTCAGGTCACCCGGATGGTGTAATACCCTACGTCCAGGGAGCGGATTATCTCGAGGATAATGTTACAAGACGGGGGCCTCTCTTCGCGGGAGGACCCTGGATGTGGGAAAATCGGGATCTGTTTTGTGTGTTGTTCCACCTCTCTCTTTATCGCTCCCCAGGCTTCTCTTTATATAGGGGGAGTCCTGAGGTTACATGCAATGGGTCCTACGAAATCCTACCGTCTTGCCGACAGGTGGACCCACCCGTCGTTGTCGACATCACTTCATTCCGTCCAGGCGCGTTCATGACCCGTCACGTCGGGCATGTCGACGGGTACCGTGATACCTGTCCGGCGCCACTGTGCTAGCTACAGCGCTGACCCATCGTGTCTGGCAGTCGTCGCAGCTTTCTGCTGGAGTGTCGTCGTGGTGAACCTCGTTCTGTCTCGTCGGGACGGATGTCAGCTGGTCCCCGGAGTAAATGTACTATAACGCGGTACCTGCCTTCTGGGGGTCGCTCCCGGGTGTTATCTTTAGGGCCCGGGGTCTTCGCGCCCTTGCGCGGCCATGCGATAGCCGTCGTAGATCGTTGCGGAGGAGTCGGAGCCTGTGTCATCCGACCCTCGACTTTCTCGTTGGAGCGATCTGTTAGATACCCGGGGTACGTGATCCTGACAGTAGCCCCCGAGCCTGATGCCGCTTCGAGGTTTTTGATCGAGGCGGCGTCGGGCTGGTCGTCCCGAAAGTTCAAGTTCCTATGGGTGCGCACGAACGCGCCCATAGGGCGTAGCCCCCGAGCCCTCGGGCGATCCAAAGGATCGGTCGTAGGCTGGATCGTTATACGGACCACCTTTCGTTGGCGATTGGTCTCATCGGAACCGCTCCGCCGGGTCGTCACCCGATCCCAGAGCGACTCGGGGAATCGACCAGGCATTGTGCCGATGGCTACGGCCGAACCGAGGTCGATCCTGGTCCTTACGCTTGGTAGGGCGTCTGGAGAGCTGGGTTCGAAGCGTGGTCCGTGGTCGGCGGCGTGCCTAGACACAGGTCATGATCAGCGTCCGATCGTTTGGCTTGACCCGGTAGCCTCGGCTGCCAATTGGTTGATCGTAAGGGGTTTCGTTCTGCGTGCACGCATCGTTCCGACCTTAGAGGTCGGGCCGAGGTCGTTCTCGGTCTTTCGTTCAGTGAGACGTCTAGGTCGGACCGGTTCGATGCGGTTCCTTCCCATGATCAGCGTCGCGCCTAGGCTTAGCCGTGATCAGCGCCTGAACGTATGGTTCGGCCCTCCGGTGGCCTCGGCTGTCGGCCAACCGAGTGCGAGGGGTTTCGTTCTGCGTGCACGCATCGTTCTGACCTTAGAGGTCGGGCCGAGGTCGTTCTCGGTCTTTCGTTCAGTGAGACGCCTAGGTCGGACCGGTTCGATGCGGTTCCTTCCCATGATCAGCGTCGCGCCTAGGCTTAGCCGTGATCAGCGCCTGAACGTATGGTTCAGCCCTCCGGTGGCCTCGGCTGTCGGCCAGCCGAGTGCGGGGGGTTTCGTTCGATCGCCTCCCCGTGTTAAAACCCGCCGCTGCGATTACGGGGATCAGACGGCTCCCATGCCTCCACGCGGAGGGTAATCGGGCCGTCCGAGAATTCGAATCGCCAGTCGATCCGAACGGTTGATTTGAATTCTCGATCGGACGGTGTTGTGGATGCGGCGGTTCGTGTGCCTGCGTCACGTCGCCTGCCAGACGTGCTCTGGCAACCGTCCCGTTGGT
>BCLG01002951.1:40874-61614 GCA_001602295.1 Zoysia matrella | reverse complement strand
GCGCGGGTCGCGTGACGGCCGCGCGCGCGCGTGCCCGTAACCGAATCAACAGGACGACCGGCGTCAGTCCCGCCTCGAGAGCTGGCTCGACGAAATTAAGCAACAGCCATGAGCTTCGGGTCCATCTCCGGCCACGCGTCGCGGCCTAGCCACAAAGACGGCGGCCTCCTTTCAGGTTTGAATTCGAATCGTCGCTCGAAAAATTCCTGGCGGATTTGGTTGAGTTTTAATCCTTGGCTATCCATCCTTCCTTGCCCGTGCACATCCACTTTCTCGCCGCGTGTATTCCACGCTCGACCTATCTCCATCGCTGTCTCGACTTTCCATCCTGATCTGCAAGCCAGCTTATCTTCTTCTGCCACCGGATCATTGATCCAAAGTCAGTCATGACCGGAGAAGAGACGGTTTACTAAATCGCAGGTGCGAACGCAACGGATTCTGAATCCTCACCATCAGCTGCAGCTTTCTTATTGCCACGAGGTAGGTGGAGCTGAAGGAAAAAAATGGAGGTATGTCAACTGGCTGATGCCACGCGTGCGTATGGAATGGGCTCAGCAGCACTCGTAATAATCAGCGCGTCAATAACTGGAGCTAGTTTTTCCCTCATGCTTAACAAAAAGAAAAACGAGCTGATGGTTTAATTTGGGTTTTTCAATCTTAAACCATATGTTGACACCCAAAATTAGCATCCAGTCAAAACCGAACGTTCTGTTTTGCTAAACCGAAAGTTTCGGTTTCAGCAGGCTCACTGTGGCAAAAATGACTGAGTCTTCACCGGAGTGTCCGGCATGTAACCGGAGATTCCGGCAAGCCTTCTTTGAAACCGAGTCTTCGGCCACCGGAGGGTCCGGCCGTTAGCCGGAGGGTCCAACATCGAAAGTTCTGGTACGCCAAACCGAAAGTTTCGGTTTTGACAGGGTCACCAGAACCAAAATTGTCTACATCAATGCTAACTCCGATTATTTCACAAGTTTTATGTTTAGACATATTTTCAGGTTACAAATGGGCATTTTGATCAATTTTCATAGAAGAAATAAAAAAGTGACTATAAATGGAAGAAGATGAACTCAAATTACTGATTTGAAGGTTTCAAGATGTAGTCCTCGTCGAGACGATCGAAACGGATATATGGATGAGAGCTCGGATGAGAAAGCTACGGAGTTTTCAAAATACACATAGGCTGCAAAACCGGACGTTTCGGTTTTGTATACTGGAAGTTCCGGTTTTGCTGATTTGCACACCCGAGGAAACCGGAAGTTTCGGTTTTGAATTCCGAAAGTTTCGGTTTTGCCTGTTTCGAGAAATATGTTTCAAATTTGATTTCTTGCCGATTTGTTGGAGTTTCTGGCTCTCCACAGGATAAGTCCATCCTCCTCTATATAATGAAGGGTCACGACCGATTGAGAGACAACAATCACATCTCCAATCGTAACTTTACATTTTTACCTCTCAAACCTTAACTCTCTCTTCTAACCTCCATATGCTATTCATCCACGGGTCTACACGACCAGAGATGGCGTCTTAGGGCCTGCTGGCCGATCTAGTACACGTTTTGCAACGCTCATGCCCACTCGGGGTCCCTCTCGGGCGTGAGATTCGACAGCCTTTGCTAGTTTGCTTATAAATTAGCCGTTCTTCGTCACGAAAGTGCGTTGTTTATCCCTTTGCTAGTTTGCACGTAAGCCTAGCCGCCTTTCACAGCGAAATTGTGATACATGCCCCTTTTTCGAACCGATCAGGGAAAAACGGAAGTTCCGGTTTTCCAGACCGAAAGTTCCGGTTTTGGCAGCTTCAGCGATGTGGTCCGTTGCAACCCGCTCGACCTAGTGCTCTCGGTGCGTTGACCCGGACGGATCTTTTAGGCGTCAACACACTTTTTGGTGACTCCGCTAGGGACAATTATTCGGTTTTGATCATAACAACTAAATTTTTCTAACCTAGCCTTTTCTCTAATTGATCCATCTTTTGGTTCGCCATGACCATCACATATGGCCTCTTTGGGCCGTTGCATCTATTTGCGATTGTTCTTATTCTTGTTGAGCAGGTTTTATTTGTAAGGACCCCAAAAAAAAGAAGAAATCAAGAACACCTTGTTGTTGCGGTTCGATAAAGACAAGAATAAAACACATGGCAGGCTATCCATATTACCATGATGATCACAAAGGTACAATATGCAATGGCAACCCTTAATGATTATTTTGCAAGCACTGCAAATTCTAATATTGATGTTGCTAGATATCGTTATTAGTATATTGCATCGACTAGTCATTATACATATAGTGGTCTTAACTATTCGAATCATCATTCCGAATACATGCAAGGACCTATTGTCCATGATGCAACCATTGTTCATGATGCATTTACTTCAAGTTTAAATTCTACTAACAACATACAATACGCATATCCTCATGCATCGGTAATAGGGCAAACTCATATACCGATAAGTAGTTATCAAGATCAAGCCAACATGACGGTTTCAGCTAAGTTTTATGAGACACCACATGCTAATTTTGTGAATGCTCAATATAGTGTTTCTTCTTTCAATGCACCGGCACCAATTGCACCATCTATGATAGCTTCATATGACGTGCCGATGCATGACACATATGGCCATACTAGTTTATATTATTCATCAAATTATTTTCAAGTGTCATATGATGCTTTGCATGTTACTAGAGTGGAGGTTATGCCTACAAATTCAGCACTATACTCAAGTCTTGTGATCGTAATTCGGCTCCATACATTGCTGAAAATTGTAGCCAAATTAATAAAAGTTTAGCAAACATTCACATATCTCCACATGCTACACTTGCATATATTTCGTCCACTAATTCGGCTTTAAATGCAAATAATAATCATGGTCGAACGGGTGAAAATTCAACAATTGCTCCTATGTTCCCTCAAGATGCATTTTCAAGTATAGAGAAGAAAATGGATGCGGTTGTTGCAAAACATCTCGCAAGAATCAAAAGCCATTTTGATAAAAAGCTGATTATTACTGAATTATCGGCTACAAGTGAGATCGAGAAAATAAACATAGCTACACGAGAGAATATTGGATGTGAAAAGATAGCCATGTTTAATTTTTCTAAGGAGGTCATATGTTTGTCAGGTGACTATTCCATTATTCATCAACCTCACCTCGTAACCGAACAAGGTTCGGTCAATAAGGAGCATCAACAGGAGCGTGGAGATAGAGATGAAAAGAAGACAAAGGCGTTGCCATACCACAGTTTGATGATTTTCAGCGATTCTGCAAAAACCGAAACTTCTGATTTCATAAATCGGAACTTCCGGTTTTCACAGATTCATATCAAAGTTCCACGCCTCTCCAATATATTTGATATGGTACGTTTTACGAGTACTTTAGCTAATTCCCAATCAGATCATGAGTTTTCAATTGATGAATCCGTTGGCACTGTCGCGGTAAATAATTCTAAGAGATCGATTGAAGAGGGTAAATTACTTGTTCCCAAGGGAGAGTCTTCACATAGTATCGACCTTTGTCAAAATTAGAAAGACCAATAACAGTAATGTTTTGACATTCAAACTTTCAATCTCATCATTGCCAAAGTTTTTATCTAAATGGTTTACTTGTGGCCATTCGGGTTTTAAAAGAACAAAATCAAGATTAACCGATGTTGCAAAAACCAATGCTAGTGTGGTAGTAGATTCTAAAGCATATGCTAAAAAAGACACAAGTAAAGGCGTAGCCGAATGGATAGATGAGAAATCTGAACCATTCGTTTGCTTAGTTTTAAAGCCGTCTCGTCAAAAGAATCGGCTAAAGAAAATAAAGTACACTTTTGATTTGACTTTGTGTGATAATCTATTTCATAACTTGTTTGAAAACAATTTTATTAGGCTCATAGATCACAAAGTCATATAATCAATGCAAGAGGTAGGGAAGCGAGCATATTGCAAGTGACATAATTCTTTTGATCATAGCACTAAGAATTGCAATATGTTCCATCAAAAAGTCCAATCGACCATTGATGGAGGACTATTGATTTTTTGGAGAAACACATAAAGATGACCAGTTGGCTCCAATTGGTCTTGATAGCAAAAAGTTATCAAATTGGCCACAGTCCGATTTAGCTAAAAGCGACGAGTTGATTCTTGGTAAAAATAATTTAAAGCCCTCCAATGAAGAGAATGCAGTTGCCAATGAGATTCATGATGATATTGTTAAAGGTGATGATGCATCGTGCACTGGGGGAGCAACAAAAGGTTTTTAAGCTTGCTCATGACCGATTACCTTCAAATCAGCCAAATTCATCAAACCTGGAAAAACAGGAACTTCCGGTTTTCCAAACCGGAACGTCCGGTTTTCACAGAGTTAATAAAATGAGCAAAAATTCAAGAGCCAATGTGAAAAGGATTGAAGGAGGTAAACTCCATGGTCAACATCAGGGTAGAAAGATAAAGATTACTTTTGAAGAGCTTTTGGCTAAATATGTAAAAGAAAGAGATGCAAGAAATACTTCTAAGCAAAATTACCCTAAGCCATCAAGAGTACCTCCACAATACAAACATGAGGGTATGAATCGGCAAAAGAAGAAAGTTTATTCAGAGGCTTCATATCTTCCTTTTACGTCGATTATATCAATGCCATATGGATCACCCACTATAGGTTTTCATCCTTATTCATCGTGGGAGTGGCATGGTTTATGGATGCAACCTTAATTCTATCCTAGGCAAAATATGAATACAAGAAAACAAACCACTGGAAGACAGCCATACCCAAGAGACCGTTTCGATAAGAAGAATCGGTCAATGGCTCAAGAGAAGGTAAAAGTGGTTCGACAAGTTTATCGTGTCAAAAAAGATGGTCATAAAAAAAGTTCAAATCTGAATCTAGGTGAAGAAAAGCCGATTCATACTTCGAAAACTTTGGCTTTTAGTGGCGAAGAGATGAAACAACCAAGTGTTGGCATTCTTGATGCTAAACCTGAGCCAAACAAGATTGAGGTGTCCAAGAGCAAATTAGAATTGCCAATTTCCAAAACAAAAACACAACCGAGAGATCCACTCGGTTTCTCGAATTGGCAAATAAAAAAATTGCAAAAACTTAGTGCGAAAGAGTGGAAAGAGAAGGGCATGGTATGGGTTCACAAACAAAATTTGCAAGAATGTGACAATAACGATGGTCATATGATGGGTGCAAAGAGGATAGTGGAAAAGAAAAGAACTAAGAAACAATGAAGGTATGTGCCCGATCATCAAGATTATTGGTCATTTCTTCATTTTGATTCATTGTCCATGTCACCAATGCGTATGACTTGGAGCCATCTTCATTTGTTTGTTGTCATCCTTCTTGGCTTTAGTTTAATCCTGAGAGTACAAATATTGTTCATGCTATGAAGAGTTATATCCAAGTAGCTATACAATTGTTGAAATTAATTATGAAGACCGAAATAACTACATATATGGCATTTGTATTACTTCTTGGGATTTATTTCGGTCATATGAGCTATATGAAGGATATCTCGTAGTACTCCCATCGATGCATGCCTAGATGCTAAATCTTATATCATAAATTTAATGTTATTAAGCATTTAGGTTTATGATAATTGTAGCTATGTATTTGGCATGATGAGTATCCGGTTACAATAATGATAAAGCTTAATTTTCAATTGTTAAATGACCGATACTCGAAATTGCCATTACTAAAATCCTGAAAAAACCAAAAGTTCCGGTTTGGTAAACACGAAGTTCCGGTTTTGACTGGAAAGTGATAATTCGGCTATTTCTATTCTAAAGTTGGATAGAGCCGAATCAAAGTGCTGGAGAGTCTTTTTAGTCATTGCCCATGTGATTCTAGCCTAATATTTCAAAAGAAGTTTAAAATTCGGCATGTAGGCATTTTTATGAACTATTTAGTTCTATTGCCGAACTTTGAATAATTTGATAAGAGTGCTTAAATGGAGAACGGCATGGTTTTGACATGGGTAGAAGAGCATGAGACTTCTATAGCCAATGAGTTGTAACTATCCATCGTCGAGCTACTAATAACTTCAACACTCGGGGGGCAAAACGTACTAAGCGAGATGAAGGATAATATAATCCAAGAAAGTCCATGTTCCAAATTTTCATTTCAAATATCTGGTCTTGAAGGACCGATACTTGAACTTGATAATGTTGCATCCTAAGAGGCAATGATGTTGGGTTCTTACTTTCAAAAATTTTGGTCTTGGAAAGTAGTGATTCGGCTTTTGATGTTTTGGAACTTGATGAAGCTGAACCCAAGGACTTGAGGGTGATTCATGGAGACTTTTGCATAACGAAGACACTACAAAGTTAATTATTGCCGACCATCAAGTATGCAGTGAGGAACCTAATTCCATTCGGCTAAGGGTATGAATACCATTTTCTAAATTAGTATAGCCAATGGTTTGTTTGGGTAAACTGTCACTTTTGGATAATTTTACGTCTAAAGAATGTTTTTGGGTATGTAAACTTTACCCAAAAATAGAGGGGGCATATGTTGACATCCAAAATTGACATCCACGCAAAACCGAAAGTTTCGGTTCGCCAAACCGAAAGTTTCGGTTTCAGTCATCACTATGGCAAAAATGGCTAAGTTCTCGCCGGAGTGTTCGGCATGTAACTGGAGGTTCCGGCAAGCCTTCTCTGGAACCGAGGCTTCGGCCACCAGAGGGTCCTGCCGTTTGCCGGAGGGTCCAACATCGAAAGTTCCGGTATGACAAACCGGAAGTCTCAGTTGTGACAGGGTCACCAGGAGCAAAATTGTCTACATCAATGTTAACTCCGATTATTTCATAAGTTTGGTGTTTAGACATGTTTTCAGGTTACAAATGGGCATTTGATCAATTTTCATAGAAGAAACAAAGAAGTGACTATAAATCGAAGAAGATGAAGCCAAATTTCTGATTTGAAGGTTCCAAGATGTAGCCCTCGTCGATACAATCGAAACGGATATATGGATGTCCTAATTTGGAGATCGGATGAGGAAGCTACGGAGTATTCAAAATGCACATAGGCTGCAAAACCGGAAGTTTCGGTTTTGCTGATTTGCACACCCGAGGAAACTAGAAGTTCCGGTTTTGGATTCTGGAAGTTTCGATTTTACCTGTTTTGAGCAATATGTTTCAAATTTAATTTCTTGCCGATTTATTAAAGTTTCTGGCTCTACACGGGATAAATCCATCCCCCCTCTATATAAAGATAGGGTCACAACCGATTGAGAGACAGTAATCACATCTTCAATCGTAACTTCACATTTTTACCTCTCAAACCCTCTCTCTTCCAATCTCTATATGATGTTCATCCACGGGTCTACACGACCAAAGATGGCGTCTTATGGCCTACTGGCCGATCTAGGACACGTCCGGTGACGCTCATGTCCACTCGGGATCCCTCCCAAGTGTGAGATTTGACGGTCTTTGCTAGTTTGCTTATAAATTAGCCGTTCTTCGTCACGAAAGTGCATTGTTTATTTCTTCGCTAGTTTGCACGTAAATCTATCCGCTTTTCACAGCGAAATTGTGATACATACCCTTTTTCCGAATCGATAAAAAAAACGAAAGTTTCGGTTTGGCAAATCAGAAGTTTCAGTTTTGACAGCTTCAGCAATCTGGTCCGTTGTGATCCGCACGGCTTAGTGTTCTCGATGCGTTGACCCGACGGATCTTTTAGGCGTCAGCACTGATCATCATCTCTCAACGTCAACTACAAAAAAAAATATTTGGATTTTGGAAGGAATATATTTCCAGGATACATATACAGAGTTTATTCGTCGCCGCACGGAGAGTTTGTGCGTCTGTTAGTCTCTCGTGTACTGACCTGGAACTGGAAGGAAAGACAGAGGCGCCGAAGCTGATGAGATGGAGGGAAACGGACGGAGCTTGAGGTTGAGGGAGACCCACCACCTAAACCACCACCATTTAAACCCCGCGCCCATCGATCCCGTCTCCTGAGTTCTGTCACATGACACAACCAGCGACTCACTGCCTACTTCTTCCTTTCTTTCTCTCTCTTTCTTTCCCTCTCCTCTGGCCAGCTGCACTTCCTCCTTCCATCTCTCGCTCTCATCGTCTTGCTGCACCGGAGACGGGAGAGAAAGAGGGACGAGAGGCCAGTTAAGACGGAGATCGAGAGATGTCGGCGAGCTTCTTGAGCATGGTGGAGGCGGGGCTGCCGCCGGGGTTCCGGTTCCACCCCAGGGACGACGAGCTCGTCTGCGACTACCTGGCGCCCAAGGTCGCCGGCAGGGTCGGCTTCTCCGGCAGCCGGCCGCCCATGGTCGACGTCGACCTCAACAGAGTTGAGCCATGGGATCTCCCCGGTAAGTGGAACGATTGATCGGCCTCGGCCTTCCTCCACCTCGCTCGCTCTCTCCTTGAGTATGTTCTTCATATCGTCTTCTCGATTGTTGCTACTAGAAGTAGTAAGACGTATATAAGAGCCGCGAATTGTTGCACCACGTTGAAGAGAGTAAGAGCTTCTAAATACTGCTAATCTTCCTTATCGATCTCTCCTATTTTTTTCTTAATTTTCCATGCATGTCGATTTGGGATCCTTTGCTATTGCTTCGGCGTCAAGGAACACCGCAAATATCATCCCCAATTTGCCGTGCATATACACGGCACGAAAACTGCACCATCTTAATTTTTTTACTTTTCATTGCATCAAGCAGGACAGGACAGCTGTGCCCTTAGAGCCAAAAAAAAACCTTTTAAAAATTTGTGCAGATAAAGTCCTTTTCTTTCTCTCTTTGTTTAATATCTTTTCAACTTATTTTTTTTTCAATTGGTAAGTTTTCTTTCCTTGCGCTATGATTCCTTTGCATATGGAGCATACGCGCATTTTCTTTTTAGGACCTTGATGTGGTACTAAAAAAAAAATCAACATCGCTATCAGGGTAGGCATCCTTGATAGAAAACTGTAATAACAAAAGCAAGTCTTTTCTAGAAAAATCAGAAGAACTGATCTAAGCATGGTGCTACTCGACCAGCTTAATATTTCGTGCAAAAGTCCATGGCTCGTTAGAATTTTGTATTACATGAGAAATTGTATGCTACCAATAAGAAAACAAATGGATAGGTATGATGAATAACCTATGTATGGAAAGAAGGAATATTCTCGGTCAGTACACTTTTTTACATTTCTACTTATTTATTTATTTATCTATAATGGGGATTATTCCATTCGCTTCATGCTTTTTAGCTAGACTAGTATGAGTAGTATTTTTAGCCATCTGATCCAAGGACTTTCTCTCCATCTCCTCTTTCACTTTCAATTCCCAGAATTTGGGCATAAATGGCATTATGGAATTTGACAACCTATTAATCTATTTGTTTTCTCAGTGATCTCACTGACTCTCTTAGTTTACCTTAGTAGTGCCTTTTTCCTTTGTGGGAGCTACTTGACTAATACTCCCTCTGTTTTTAAATTGACGTCGTTGTTGACTTTTACAATCAATTTTGATCATTTGTCTTATTTAAAAAATTTGCTCGAATGTGTAAAATTTTAAGTTGTGATTTAAATAACTCTAATAATAAATCAAATTATATAAAATTTATCATTTTTTTAATAAAATAAATGGTCAAAGTTGAATTTAAAAGTCAATGATGACGTCAATTAAAGAAGTACCTCTTACACCGTCGATTTAGATAAATTTAAACTCCTAGCATGATGGATGTCAATACTTTAAGTTTGATCGCACTGATTCAAAAATTAATAGTATTTTCAAAAAAAAATGCTTTATAGTGGAAGTGTGTGTTTGACTTCACATGAGATCTTCAGCGTGTTAGAACTTCAGAGTCGCAAGGAAAAAAATGGCGTCGCCCGGACTCGAACCGGAGACCTTCAGTGTGTTAACCAACTACACCACGACACCTTTCTGTCTGAGAAGCTTTTATTATGTTATTACTAAAATATATCACAGAAAACGACAAACTTCAAATCACATCTTACGCATGAGACCTCAGATTCGCAGCACACGCTCAGTATGGTCCGAACACGTGGTTTTCTTTTCCATTTTCCATTTTCTTTTCTTTTATATATGCGCCCGCCAATGCACGACGCCTGATCGGCATCACTCCTAGGTCCAAGCTGCCGGTGCAGTCCCCATGCTACTTCTGTTAGCTAGTGGCTCCGGTGCAAACCCATGCATTCTACTCAACGTGACATGCTGTGGTTTTGTGACCACAAGCTGGTCCATCAACACGCATGCACCGTCAGTCCGTCACTGTTGAACGGTAGCTTTTGATGGCAGCCACGGCCGAAAATGAGTCTCGAGAAATGGCGGATCGATGTTAAAACGAAGAGGAAATTGACCTCCAAATCCATGGTGTCGCTGTCGATAGATGATAACTACACATGCACTAGAAAAAGAATACCTAATTGTTTGCATATCTTGAACTGTGATACTTATTAATTATATTTATACTTAATTAATATATATACTGCATCCTTGACATAATGTTTGGTATATGATGTTATATCTCGCTGTGCAGCTGCGGCGTCAGTAGGGCCTACGGAGTGGTACTTCTTCAGCCTAAAGGACCGGAAATACGCAACGGGGCAGCGTACGAACCGGGCAACGGTGTCGGGGTACTGGAAAGCCACTGGGAAAGACCGGCCGGTGGCGCGGCGAGGGGCCTTGGTTGGGATGAGGAAGACCCTGGTGTTCTACCAAGGACGGGCTCCCAAGGGAAGGAAGACGGAGTGGGTGATGCATGAGTACAGGATGGAGGGGCATGAGCAGTCCCCCAAGCTCGCTGCCAAGGTAATTAAAGTGCCCACAGCTCATGTATGTGAAATGATTAAAAAAAATATGTTGCATCCTATATGATTTGCAAATAAAATTAAGGGTAATAAAAGGTGGGTGTGTAGGACAAATTCTTTTGAGAATTTCTTAAGAATTAATTGCACTGATTTGGTACGAAGTGTGAGCTATCGCAATTCGTTGTCTAGAAGACTTGTAGTGGCCTAGTGGAAGTATTTTCTGTAGAACAGTTGTTGTCAAGACTTTTTTGTCATCCCTACTTGTCGCTCTGGATTTATTTGTTTGTTTCAACTGATAGTACGTCCTTCATTCATTTATTTGTCATTTATAAGCTGACTTAATAAACATATATAGTTATATATGTGGTAGGCATCTTACAAGAACCCTTCTTGTTAATACCATCTTATCACACAAGACTATATTGGACATTAAAAAGGTATCACATCGTTTTTCTTAGATAATTTAGTCCACTTATTATCAAACCACTTGTGAGTATCAAGGAACTAAAAGATTTTAGTTATTTCAAAAGCAATTGAGTTATCTAAATTGTCTATCAAGCTGTAAAAAGATATAAATTTTGTAATTGTTCAACTTTGGCCAGATTACAAAGTAGCAAACAAGAGAAAAATAGAAAAACAATGTATTGTATCTTAATCAGATCAGCGAAGCTGTCAGCGCTAGCATTTTCAGAATCATTCACAAGATCGCGATCAGTGCTAGTACAGCTAAAGCTTGCAACTTCAATCAATGAGTTAACCAAGCGCTTTTATTGGTCCTGCATGTGCCATCAACAGGAGGAAGATTGGGTCCTCTGCAGAGTCATCTGCAAGAAGAAATCAGCCGGAGGAGGCGCCACCACCAAGCCTGCAAGAGGCTTCGCAACCAATGGCTATGACACCGCAACAACCACTTCGCCGCCACCACCGGCTCTCATGGACACCACCCTCGCACAGCTCCAGGCTGCCATGAACACCAAAGGCGCCGGAGCCGGCGCGATCGAGCAGGTGCCCTGCTTCTCCAGCTTCAACAATATTGCCAGCAACAGCGTCAGTGCTGCTAATGCTGCTCAGCAGTGTTACCTGCCCGTGGCCACAAGCAGCAATGGCATGAGTTACCTGGACCATGGCCTGACTGATCTGGGCAGCTGCTTTGATCCTCTGAACTCTGACAAGAAGTGGCTCAAGGCTGTGCTGAGCCAGGTAGGGGGTGCGGTTATGCATAGCCCGCCACCTGACGTGGCTGCTGCTGCGAGCTCTACATGGATGAATCACTTCTAGGAAAATTATGGAGGCAGAATATAAGTGAAATGTGATTGCATATGGACATATATAGTTATTGTGTGGTACAATGTTTAAGGATGGGTAATAGAGCATGCCACATTTTTTCTGCCGATTCTCATAAGGGATGAGAAAAGTAGACATATATTCAGAAGTAGAGGTTTGTGTGAACAAGAGCACTCTGCTGTATTCGAATCCTATGCTGTCAGTTCTACTATTAGATAGGTTGTGGCCACCTCCATTAATCATATATATGTTGCGTATTTAGTTTTTTTTTCTCTAAAAAAAGGACAAAGAAGTGTGCTCAGATCCTCCTCTTCTCTTTTGCTCTGGTTTACTATGTGCAATTAGCTCTACAAATCAGCCTACATTCATATAGACAGCAATAGAGCTTGTACAATGATTCCATTTGCACTAGTTGCCATCCATGTGCAGTATTCGATCAAATCAGTCTTGCCATTTAATCAGAAAGCATGCACAACAGTCACATTCAAGCATCTAGCTTGTTTACATCATCTTTACCTTCTGCTATATCGTTGCCACAATAAATTAAGTAGCCGATGCCATGGCTTTTTAATGCACTATTTCTGATATTCTGCTAGGCGACTACATGAGTGTGACCACTGAACCCCTTTGTGATTCATTGCACCTTTCAGAAAGCAGTTTTGATTTAATTAGCCATTTTTGTACCTTGTGGCATCAATTACTGGTACTCTTATGTATATGAATACAAGTCTTGTACGATGTACACCTCTCTTAGTCATCTTGTAATGATTCAGAAAGAAAGGCAGAAAAGAAAGAGGGACCATATGCACTAGCATCAAGTTTCATCTGAACCTTGTTATTTCTTTAGACTATCCAAAAATTGTTGTGCAGATGTATGATTATGTTCTAGATTTATATCCCCAACTCCGATCTATAGCGCTTCACCTCTGCTCCGTGTGCTGCTTGACTTATTGTAGGGTCCTTTCTGACATACAAAGCATTTGCATGTTCACAAAGAAAAATAACGCACCTACTTCAACATTTGGATGTCTCATACATAAATATAGGCATAGGCACAACATCAAATGTTCAGATAAAACAACAACAACAAATCCTTCTAGTCCCAAAAAACAATAATAACAAAGTCTCCCGTATTAAAATAGTCATTCAAAAATAGTATCATCAAGAAAGAAAAGCAGCATCTATAACTAGTTACAACTTAGAGTCGCATAATAGTATAATTTTAGTAGTGCAGTGACTATTTATGCGATAAACGATCTAATCAGATATCGATAACTTGCAGTCATGTGCTTGTGTACTCTTGCCTTGACCATTTCAGGCCAAGCAAGGTGAAACAGGCTGACAACGAATTTGGCATCATGCCGTGATACACCTCTCACATACAGTTTTTTTACCTTGACTAAAACTATTATCCAAGTGCACAAACAATGCATTGTTGTGGATGAGCTGATTAAGAAACGGACTACTCATCGGCCCGCTACATTAGGCCATGGAGCGTTCGCCGAAGCCGACAATAAATTCAGGGCCAGCACGAGGGCGACGCCGATGAACGACGACACCAGCGCGATTTCTCCGCGCCTGCAGAAGGATCCAAACCTGTCGCATACGGGGTTCCACCGCGCGTGCAAGTTACCGTTCTTCCCAAGGTAGGCCATCGAGGCCGCTGCCGCCGCACCGGTAGCCAGCAGAATCGTGATCACCTGGGCCAGGCACAGCAGAGGGAAAAGAGGAAGTTCTGTGAATTCAGATGAACTGACAATGGCGTAAGGTTTGCCGTATTTGCTAGTACAGTGCATGCACATGTAATGTTAGTGCATCAACAGAAGTTTCAGTCAAGCAACTGGTTCTGAACAGCTGCAATACATTGCTGATTAGGTTGATGATAAGCCCACTAGAAGCATTGTGACATCCAAAATTCTGTTCTCCCGTCAGATTTGGTCAGACAATACAGCATGCTAGTAGCTTACAACGTCTGCGTGCAATTATGTCTAAGATTGACGGTTAATATGCTTCTGTCTTATTCAGAGGACTATTTCAGATTTGATTGATCATGAAACGACACAAGTGAAAGATATAAATCGTGTTTGTGACAGCGCAATGATCTATAGTGATCACGCATTTTGCCAAAACGAAACATGCCACGATCTAACTAACCAAACACAGAATTCAGAAATCAGAACTCACCATATCAAGCATATGCACAACCAAACTCGCTGTCCGTCGCTGCCGAACGAGGCGCCTCACGAGCAGCACGGCCAGGTTATACACACCGGCAACGGCATTGGCCACGACGAAGTACCTGCACAAGCCCTGAACCATTACGGCACCACTCTGAAACTTCCAGAGTTCAGAAAACAAAATACGGCAAACTCTGTCAGGCTGATCGAGCTCCAGTCCTGAAGATCGACTCACACAAAGGCAGGCGAGTCCCTGAACCTCGTAGTGAACGTTTGCATAAGCGGCCGGGTGCCGACGATGGCGACCACCGCGGTGTACGACTGGGCGTTGAGCCCCATGACGGCCGCCGCCACCGCGGTGGCCAGGACCGCGGACGCGCGCAGCACGGTCGGCTGCGCGGCGACGAGCCTTTCCCTGAGCTGCTGCGAGAACGCGCTGCTGGCAGTGGTCGACGTTGATGTTGCTGCCGCCGGCGCCGCTGCAGAAAGCTGCTGCTGCTTCTTGCTGCCGTGCTCAAGGTCCATGAAGTGAGTGAGCGAGCGAGCGAGCTAGTGATCGAGGTAGTAGCAGTACTGGTGTGGCGGAGCGTACGGCTGGATGGGTAGAACCGAAGCATCTGCACTGCAGCAAGGACGTCTTAAGGGAGGTGGTCCGAGCTGGGGAATCTCGGTGACCCTTGTCCGGTTCACAGGGTTACCAGGTGCTGCAAGTTTGGGTTACTGACTCGTGCAACCTCCTAGTTGTTGTTGTCTTGCTGATGATTGGGAGACACTCAATCAAACCAGTAGGTCGATGATCCCTTCCTTCCTTCCTCTACAGAACAACGAACCAGAGCCTGAAAATTTGCGCAGTCCCCGTCGTCGTCTCCACGAGTTCTCTCTCGGTTCTACCCGTCCATGTCGGTCGCCGGGGATTGTCGAGTCCCGTCAGCGTCGAGCAGGAGGGAAAATAGACGATTATATCTCACGGAAGCTTGTAGCCGTCTCTTGCTGATGGAAAGGTCTCAAGTTTTTGCTTTGCCCCTGGTCCCTGGTCCCTGGATCCTTTGGCATGGCATGAGCAGGGGAATGAAGTGCGAGAGAAGAAATGTTTCAGGCGAACGCTTTTCTCTGCATTTTTCAGGAATGTCGGGAGAGAAGCAATATGGTGCGGCAACGGTCATGAAATTCACCGGTAGGTACAGCTACCTAGAGAAATGTTACGAGTGCATAGCTTAAATTTATTTCGATAACCTTTTTTTTTTTTGTCAAGAACCCAACGGGGTGGTGGCGCAGTTGGCTAGCGCGTAGGTCTCATAGCTGAAGCGAGTGATCCTGAGGTCGAGAGTTCGAGCCTCTCTCACCCCATCATTTTTTCTTCTTTTTTTTTTCCCAACTTGACTCACCTGAGGTGACCTGACCAACAACGCGTTCTTTGTCAGTCCTCTCTTCTCGGTTCCATTTCATTCTCTACAGTTACACTAGAATTAAGTGGCCAGATTTTCAGGTTTGTCCTGAGTACGCTACCATGTCATCTGAAGATCGGCTTATACTAACTCATGCATACAATTCTTAATGATTTTTTTTAAAAAAAAACTTGTTAATAGCAAAAAGAACTTCCTGTGGTTAATCAAATCGCAAAACTCTTTAGACTTCTTAGTTAAAGTGAGCACAAATATCAGAAGAGCATATATATAATCATAGAGAATGTATGCACTTTGTGGATCCACAGAGTGAAAGCAGATATGCCCTCATCGCAAATAAAAGATATAGTGGCTTTAGTAAGGCTTTCTTTCATGAGCTAGTTAACACAGGAGATGGTCATACAAGCATTAAAAAAAGGAGACGCCAAACATTCATGCCCACTCACAACTCTGAAGAAGCCCTTACCATTAACCAAACCAACCGTCATCCATATATAGAGGGGAGCCCTATCCAGATCGGATACAACAGTGTTTTTCAAAAGCCATTTTGCAATGTTTTTCGTTGTTATTCACGGAAAAGGCAGCAAGAACCCGTGCCGAGGATTTGATCAAACAGCAGAAGTCTATCAGAGCCCATATTACATACAAAAGAATCAAGGGTAACATGCTACGGTTTCTGAGAAGCCACACACCCGCACTTCGTTGTTCCTGGCGTGACCGTGGAGGCAAAAGCTGTGCCTCTGTGTGCTTCAGGGGTCCTTCATCGAGCAAGTGATCACCAAAACCAGTATAATACAAAAGGTATTTTCAACATTTTTCAGCTATTAACCATAAAACAATCTGCAGATACATTACTTTTTTACCCCAGTTGTAACCCCAACCACAACATTGCTCACCTGTATACAAAACAGAACATAACTTTAGCATGCAAATGGCAAAGATAGCTGAGTAAATGGAAACTGTCTGTGCAAGCGAATGCATGAGTGAGAAGAGCAAACTTGCATGAAAAGCCTTACCAATTTTCCCTTTTCATCTACTGTCATTGGATTTTCAACAACAACAGTAACATTTTGTGATTGGTTTCTTGGCTGCTCAAGGCAAAAGAAAGAAACATGGGTAATTCAAGGGATAAATAAATAATCTTGTATGAAATTTCAGCAACCAGTCAAAATAGACATACAACAGAAGTTGATGGGACATTATATGAGTTTGTGCTCGGTGCAGGTACCGCAGGTGGCAAAGGTCTTACATTAGTCACCTGGTGTTAAGAGATCCAAAAACAGTGGGTATCATTAGGAAATTAGACCAATTGCTGCATAAAGAGATCCAGAAGAACTTAACATACCCCAACATTTGTAATAAAGTTGCAGATAGCACATTTGACAGATGGTGCTCCGTATGGATACATTAACACTGTTTGGCACTGGCTGCAGTTCACATGAGCTATACTGCTCACTGCATATTGAACAAAAGGAGATTAGTCAATTTATTGTATTTATGCTTCCCATGTTTTGGTTGCTTACTGGGTTTGAAATGTTGATAAAGAAAAAGACAAAACCAAACACGTATATAAGGGGGAGCACAACAAAAGTCCAGTTCATCAGCAAACATATGTAGTGTAAATTTTAGCATACAGTTCAATACAAAAATGAAGTCCGATCACTGATAAGCAGTAAATGTGGCGGGAGGCCAAAGTACCTTGTCGGACAAGATTGACTGTGTCGCAACATGAGCATCTGACAGTTGTTGCATTGCGAGTATACATCAATAAAGTCTGGCAGCCACCACAAATAAGTCGAGCCATCTCCATTCCTGCACGAGTATTGCTCATTCTTCATAATCATGCCACTTTGGTCTATGAAATACTATATATGAGCAAATATCATACAATCTATCTCAATCAGTAATTGTAGAAACACTAAAATACACTACATAGTGGTAAAAACTGGAACAGTGTAGTGATGGATAAACAGCCCATACAAAGAGGTATCAAACACGATCAGGGATAAATATGTCATGGAAGACACAAAAGGGCATATAATTGTTAGAATTTCAATAATAATATGGACTTCCTCTCAAAATTTTCTACCGCAGCACTACAGCTACTCAAGGATGTTTTCATTACTTAATTAAATTCAAAGCATTCACCTTTGTACATTAATGTTCGTGCAGCTAGAATTAACACTTTCTCTCCAAAGCAAAAGTTACTTTTATTCCCATAACAAGCGATGGGAAATAGTAACAAATAAGAGGACAGAGTATATCACGAAAAGAAAGTGAAACGCCACACCAGTAGAAATCTAAGTAATGAGACTTGAGTGAGCAGGAGACAGCTAGAACTAGAAGCATGATAACTCATTTTGTTCAAAGCATATTATATGACAATGTGGCCTGTGAAGCATGTCTTACTCAGTGTGGGAAGGCATATAGTGAAACAAAAGGAAAAATAGAAATAAATAGACTTAAAATAAATAATAGAGGGACCATTTAAACAATGGCATATAAATACTAAATGATGGACATGAACCAACCCATCCCCATTTGAGCAAAAAATATATGGAAAATAGGACCATGGAACAGTCAACTTCTCATACATTTCTAAAGATAGGGCTTCAAAATAGAATAACATGGTAATGCACTTATCCCAGACAAGACCAAATTCCAATAAGAATCTCCTGTTCAATGACCAGAGCCAATCCACAGCTTCATTCGGCTATCTTCAGGGAGATGTATTCCATCTGTGCCCTCAAACTAGATTCATAGTAAGAGGCTCAATACAGACTCAAAGTCCCATATATTTATAATGTCATCAACTAGAACCGAAATCATTACATAAAGATTCCATCCTTTTTTTCTCTTCCAGCACCAATGCATGCATTTCTGGAGTTCAACTGCGCAAAATCGAAGCTCAGACGTGTTACCTGGAGGTGGCACACTGGTCACTGCGTGGCAAACCGCGCAGCACACGCTGGGGGCGCCTCTCGGGTAGAGTAAAAGGCTCCTGCATCCATGGCACACAATCTGGCTCTGCATGCCTGCAAAGTTCCCGGCCAAGGCCACACCAAATAAGCACGCAGCTTTACAAATTACCAAACCGAAACAAGCATAAATATGACTGTTGCATCCTAATCCCACCGCCCAACTCTCTCCGACTCCCGTTCCATCAAATGGTCAGCCAACAGACAAAGCCATTACAATCCTAGATCGCCCCCAATCAGCGTCGTCAAGTACATGGTGCTCGGAATAATCATCAAAAGCTTCGGTTTTTTTTATTTATTTTTTCAATCCCAAATCCCGCACAAGCCATCCAATCCCACACTGATTGCTCCTGGACAGCAACGCGTAGCTAGATCTCGCTAAAAAACGAAATTTCATCACCAAAACTCACCACCTACCTCACAAAACCCACACGCAGAGAAGGAGCTGGATGCACCGCTTACCTCAAGAAGCGCCGCGGTCCCAAGAACTCCCTCCGAGAATCGACGACAGGAGCAAAAACCAAAATCGCCGAGAGAGGGCAGCTGCGTCAGGAGCGGCGGCGAGTTGGACGCGCCACCGATCTAGGACGCGCCTCTCGAGGACGGGGAGGGAGGAGAAAATGGTAAGCGCGGGTGGGTAACTGTTGGCGGGGGTCAGGGTAAGGTCAACCCGGGCGACGCGACGAGAGGTCGGGGACGACCCGGCGGAGGCGGACGCGCACGCCAGCCTGTTTCCGTGTCCCTACGAAGGACACGTACAAATAGGCGAGCGTTTCTCGCAGTATGCGATCGACGGCGGAGAAGTGCGGAGCCAGATCGGACGGTTGTAATTTTACACGTGCCATTCTCCTTCCTCCTCGCAGCAATTTTCCCAAATAAAAAAAAGAAAATTGGAAGGCGGAATCCTAACCCCAGCGGGCGGAGGGGAGGGAGAGGAGCGGCGAGGCGCAATGGAGGAGGATGCGGAGGGGATGGACCGCTTCGACATGGACGGGGATTTCGAGGGCGGAGTGTTCGGCCGCGATGGGGAGTTCTACTACCGGAGGAGCGGGTGCCGCAGACGGCAGACCCGCGACGATGCCATATACTGGGTCTTCGTGGAGGGAGACTCCGACGTCTACGAGGGGTCCCGTCGCCACGGCCGCGCGCCCGCAGGGACGGGTCCGAGCCCGACCGCAGCAAGCCTGTCCATTTTGTTTCCACCGGCAGCTTCATGCCCACCCAGGAGCCGGAGCCGAGGAGAGGCCGGGGCTCGGTCGCGCCGCCGCCACCGCTGCCGTTGAGGAGGAGGAGGAGGCAGACGAGGAGGATGCGGGCGTGGACGCTGAGATGATGCCGTCGATGTTCGGCAAGATTAAGGATGGCGCTACCGCGAGGAGGGAGGCAAAGGAGCGGGAGCCCGTTGCTGCCGAGCGACGCCGCCAGGCAGCTGGGTTGGGAGCCAGTAAGCAGGCGGCCCCTGGTAGCCTCCAGGCCAATACTGCGGTGGCCAGGATGATGGCCAAGATGGGGTACAAGGAAGGCACGGGCCTCGGAAAGGATGCGCATGGAATCACGACGCCGTTGCAGAGCTAAGGAGAATTTGCCGGCCCCACAGCCGCCACCAGCATCGGCGAAAGAGAAACGGTGGACTAAGAAGGCTAGCTTGAAGAAAGCACCTGTTTTGACGAAGAATGAGTTGCTGGCAATGCGAGCTGAGCAGGAGCTGGATGAGCAGCCTGCAGTTGTCCAGAAGGTGATTGACATGCGAGGGCTGCAGGCGCGTGTGCTGACAGACATGAAGGGGCTCAACGAGGAACAGGAGATGGAGGCAAGAGTTTCAGTCTTTCAGATCAACCCCGCAAACCAGAAGCTTGATCAGTTCAACTGGGTAATGCTGATCCCAGTACACCACATGGTTCATACTATGTTGGAAATTGATTTCTTCAGCAAGTGGCAGCAGGTTCAGTACCACTCACCAAATCCTGATTTCAATGAGATAATGAACTGGTATAAGGGCTGGAAGGGCCTTTTCCCAGGGATAAAAAAAGTGACAAGCCCCACCGTGCGAGGGCTCCCGCCCGGGGAGGCTGACAAAGGCCCCCTGTTGAAATCTTTTCTCTGGGTCTAGGAGTGTAGATTTGAGAGTTTCTGTGTCGGCAATAAA
>BCLG01002951.1:19209-31557 GCA_001602295.1 Zoysia matrella | reverse complement strand
TGGCGAGCACGCGCACCCGGGCTCCCTCGGTTGCTCGGCGAGTAGTGTTCACCGGCGTGCCCGGCGCCGAGCCGCCGAAGAGGAAGTTGGTTTCGAGCAGCGAGAAGATCTCGTAGCTCAGCTTGCCCAGGTCCACGTCGCCAGGCGGAGGCGGCGGGGGTGACGCCATCTGATCGAGGTCGCGGTGCGATGGCACTAGCACTCGGATGGGGCGAGGCACGCGAGCTTTCGGTGGCAGCGGTGGTGTCGCAACTGCCCAGCGCGTCGCGGTCCTCGCGGCCCCGCCTCGCCTCGGCTTATAGCACACCCGTACAGGCTCAACCACGGCTGAAAGCGGGTTTCCGGAAAGACGTGTCCTTATAGGATACTGGCGTATGGGTCGATGCGTAAGTGAGACTGTAGTGGAGTGCACGTGTGACCGATGGAATTGGAGCCGGGAGGAACGCTGGCTTAGCAGCCTCCCCTCAAAACAGATCAGAAATCCCGTCTCTACGGAGCTCGTCAGCGGCTAGGAAGGGTGTGGATCTGCATCAGGCTCAATCATATTTTCCGCATGCAACAATTCATTGATTGATTGCTACATTCAACACCAGTTTGATACCTGCAATGACGGCTTGATTGGTTGTCTATGTAAAAAGAGTGTAAAAAATAGTCACAAACTCGCGTTCTACAAGCCAAGCTCCTGAGGAATCAGCCAGCGACACTGAGATGCGAACCAATCACACTCAAAGTTAACGGTGCCATTGACACTGAGCTTTGGGCTGCGAGAGCTACCAGCCCCACACGCCAGCAATGACGGCCGATCTTATTCTCTCTTTATGGAGATATTCAAGTGAAGTCGTAGCAATTGGAGTAGACTCATAAAAAAAATTTGACGGATAAAGATTGCTCAGGGAGCCTGGCATACAACGAGCCAACGCTAACAAGCAACAGCATCAATGAGCCAGGCCACAAGAGGAGCAAAACAAGCCATTGAACTGAATGAGAAGAATGTCGTTTGCAGAGGTGGCCGCGGCGGCTAACCCGGCGTTTTTGGACGCTAATCACGTGCTCCACACTGATACTGTACCGTGCAAACACGGTAGATTAGGCCAACCACAATGGTGAGATAAGGTCGGCAACAAGCTATTAATACTTTCTACAACTCGGTAATATACGTTGCAAAAGTCGGCAATAGCTACAACCAGGTCCTAAGCTTGCTGTCGATAGTAAGAGTAATTTTTTGCAATATCTATATTGTGGGCCTCACTTAATTTGAGACCAGCAGCATCCGCATTGTGCGATACGGGAACAGCTAAGACCGACTGCGGTAGAGCCCAAGCTTAATACCAAAGTGAGCAGGATACACTGCGGATGTCTTTAATAAGTAACCTTAAGTGACTGATCAGCAACTAACCTAATGATTGATCAGCTTTTCCTGACGGAGCTGATTGATTTTTGAGCAGTACGTAGTGTGGCACTCCCACTACACAGTACTAGTACCCCTACCAGGTTGGATCAATGTACAGCGAAGGGTCGCCGCGTGCACGGTGGTAGCAGTACAGGTCTGCACCCACGCAAAGATATGTTTGGCCGGCTGAGCATCGCCGATGAGCCACCGCAACCGCCGCTCTTGATGATGACGACGATGTTGATCAAGCGCCGCTCACCGTCGTCTCTTCTCGCTGATTTGAGTCACTGTCAATCAAAACTTAAAATTTCAGTGTCTCTGTCGGGAATTCGACTCCGTGTTGCATCTGTCGGGAACGTCGAGTCAGTTTTGTGATCATCGAGTTCGTCGCCTAATTTGGCGCGGGTTTAGGTTGTACGATGCACTCGTGTCATCCACCCGACCGGTCTTGTATGCTATTCATACGAAGTGTTAAATTGTCGAAGACAGCGCGAAAGAAAATTTTAAATCATTGAGTTTTCGTGTATCCTGATTGCAGCCACGACCACAGCGTAGCGACTTCTGTCGCGGATGCGTATCTACGCGCCTTTCCTTGTGATACTCCTCTCGTCTCGCAAAAACGTGCTAGCATGTATGAAGTGTCAAACATATGGTCCGATAATGGGACCTTGATTGATCTAGTACTCTCGTCTTGTATAGACGGCTCGTTTCTTTTTCAAGAATATATACACTCTAAACACATTTTAAATAAGACAATAATAAAAGATATCAACAACGACGAATGAAGTATTTTTTTTATTATTAGAGATTGATGCACAGTGTTCAATTCGTCTCTGCCACTAACTGAGGACGAGGAATATGCGCCGTGTTTGGTAGGACGTCCCTGCTCAGGCTGCGACATATTATGGAGTCCAAGTGCGATACCAATCAAAGCGCTCTCTCTTCAACACAACACTCCATCCATTCCAAAGGCAAATCTGGTTGAGTGGACCGTGTGGGTGACGAGGCGCACCGCAAGGTCTCCCTCCTCCATCTAAAATGGGGACACCTTGTGGCAGTCTGCTTGAATGCTGGCTCTCGCTCTTCGCTTTCTGCTTGACCTTGGTCTTTCCAGTGGTTAGGGCGTCATGTTCTGAGACTGCGAGAGAGGAAAGAAAGGATGTCAACCTCTCCCCTGGCTATGAAATGAGACAGCGGACAGTTGAGCAGACAAGGAGGATGGATACGTGGCGTATTTATGCTATCTACATGGATTGAACGAACAGCATTACAGATGTGCATGATACTTTAGCTGATGTTATTGGTAACAGGGTATCGTGTTTTTTTTTTTAGAAATTTAAGGGAGAGCATCCCTACATTTTCATTACCGAAGGATCATACATGATTGTTTGCTACATGTCAGATTGAGGAGGTACAACAGAGGAGTAAAGGGGGAGAACAACGTGACCCACTGTCGACTAATTGATCATTCTTGGTGAGGTAGTATGCAGGACCAAAGGTCAGCGTCTTCACGGCAACCTGCAAAGAGCCGCTCGTAGCTCGGAGGGAAGGAGCGGAACACCACGTCATGGCGATTTTTCCAGAGACGTCAGTAGGAGAAGAGTACCAGGCCAAGTTACGCGTTCACTTGCTCGGTTCTGAATCAGTTCCGCCAATGAGCTACTCCATAGCCCAGGGTGCAAAGAGTACGATAGTGCAAAAAGCAGCCGCATCCGGAACACCCAAAAATAATAGGCAAGAATTAGACCTATATTATTGCCAGAACAAATTAGCAGTACTAACAACTAGAGACAGACAGACGAGATCAACACGCGAGAGAACCGGCCCTCTACTGTCACCAGTCTACAGAGCAGAGCTCACAGCCTATTACAGCTGAAATCTGAGTCCTGGATTTGGATTCTCCGCAGGGTGCAGTAATCAGCACGCCTATCACTTAATTTTTTTTTTTGTTACCTCCTGTATCGTGTTTTCACCAACAAAAATTAGCTGCCCACATAGGCAAGTTTGTAGGTTAGTTGCCTATTTACATCCATCCCAGACCACCCCCCCCCCCCAACCCCTGCTGCGAATGCCATGCTCTTACGACGATCTCCGCCAGCTTTTAATCCCTTTTTGAGGCAGTTTGAAGGGGCTCCAGCTTTTCCTGCGCTTTGGGCTGTCAGCGAAGACGCCCGACGCCAACGCCTGCTGAAGCCATAGCTCAAACTCGTCTTCGGGGATCATCTCGGCGTCTAGGCTGAAGGGGTACCGAGAACTGTAGGATCTCTGTGGCATCCTGTCAGCGCCAACCATGTTTACCATGAAAGTTGGACCGTGAGTGTTGGGTTTGCACTCCATTCCCTGCAAAACCAACCAAGCTAAAATGTTACTCACCAAAAGGATTTATCAGTTGCTGGTGCTTATAATTTACTAGCATTTGATGACTGCTACCCAGTTTGTTACTACCTTTCGACTCAATTCCAAATCATAAAAAATTATTTGAGGCAGGGATTGTTCCACAAGTACCCACCAGGGAAACTGGCCAGGTATCCAGCTGCTTAGCAACTACTCCAATCCTGGCTACCACAATCTGGTTTGGTAATTGGTCAAGGTGGCATATGTTTCATATGTTGTCCAAAAATATGTTCTGTTCTTTGTTAAGTATAGCTGTTATAAGAAGATTAACTTAAAATGGAACTTCAATGAACTAATAAGTTTGCTGTTTGGCACAGCTTATTTCCAGCTTATTCAAAGAAATAAGTAGAAGCTGTGCCAAACAGCAAACTTATTAGTTCAGCAGCTTCTCAGAATGAACTAAACAGCTTATTTTTCAGCTGCTTTTCACCAGTTGTGAAAATAAGCTGCTTTTTTAACAAGTTTCAGCTGTGCCAAACAGGGCCAATATGACAAAGGATGATGGCCTCGGTGATCTCCAACAAGCTAGAAACTCAGTGGTATGGCATTAGTTTCAATCCATGTCATACAACTGATGGGTGAACTTGACCACTTGGTAAGAGGAAGACGTTTGTGACATTTTCATGTAGAGGGTCCAAACAGAACCAATTTTCAGCCAAGCACAACCATCTATAACTGGAATCGCAAATGGTGTCCAATGGGCATGATACATTGAAAGTGCAGGGGGAATAAAACAATGCATATAAAAGTCAGACACCAAAGCATAGATAAGAGACACTCACCTGGCAGGTAGCCCACTCAGACACATCGAATATTTTGCTCTCCGCACAAACAAAAGCTCGTGGTATTTCCATCTGGAGTGAACAATGAATGTTTATCAAAAAAGGACTGGAGACATTTTAATAGAGTTATTTGAAAAAATGCATGATAAAATTTGAGCAACTTGACAAATGCGCTGTATAAATCAGAAACTGTAGTGATTTGCCACAATTTGGTTCACGCGAGCAGATTTCCAAACTAAAGACAAGCTGGACAGATCAAAGTTAAACTTCTATGGCTTGTTACACCTAAAAAGACCGAGTGTTCTTGATCTAATGTTCATCCAGAAAGCATAAGAGTAGCTTAGTTGAAACAGTAACAAGGGGCTGCTTGGTTGGTCCCCTGAGAAATGCGCTTAAGGCAGGCATTGACGCTTGTGGCTGACAATGATGCCTGAGTCAGGCTGCTTGGGGGAGGGCTCCAACCAAACCGCCCCTAAGAGAAAGCGCAAGAAAATATCCTACCTTTATTGATAAATGCACACATGCCAAGTGCTAAACAAGATTAGTGAAATTTTGCTTTCATTTATATTTTCCATTTGTTTGAAACCACTCCATACGTTAAATCACAAAAAATAAACAACCAAGACAAACTGTCCATAAGCTCTTCCACACGAACATGAAGAAGAGACAAGAGTCACAAGAGAGACATCAAAGTACCTTCAAGGATGTTGAAAACCCATTTTCAACCCATCCATCTCCGTCCTTGGCTTGATGATATTGAGAGCAATCCTACAGCCACATAATTCCTAGTAATTAGCCCAGTGACACCTCGTCAATCAACAAGTACCCTGTAAACTACATGCTGAGCTCCTAACCTGACAAAATCTTGCTTTTGCTTTGCTTCTCTTGGTGCATACCCATATATGAAAATTACCACACTTAGTGCACTGTATACGCCTGGACTCTTCAGAGAGGAACTCTACCCCGCTCTATATAAAAAGATTGCTTATCTGATAAGTTTGTACCAAAGGACTCCATCAAAGAAAACAACAGTTCCAAGATAAAGGTATCAGTGTTCCAATACTTGACAAGTTATGTATAGAAGATAATTTAAAAATCCTTATGATCCTAAACAAGAATGCACCTGCTGAGAGACAACATGTGGCCTTGGTGCCATTTTCCGTGATTCTTCCTTCCTCAGCTGTTCGTCATAGCAGTTTTTCTTTGTGAGATCTGAGAGGACCTGTATAGAGGCATGACTAGGCGAATTAGCTTCATTGAGAGTTAGCAAGGTCAGCAAGAAGAAATTTGCTATGGGACATTGACAATAATCTATATAAAGAAAAGCAAAAGCATAAACTAATACTTTCCTCATAAGCTGACTGAAGCTTTTTGAACGATTCACAAGCCAATGGATTTCCCATATTTTTATCAGGATGCACAAGCAGGACCTAGAAAAACAAGAAAGAGATAAAGAAATAAAGAAAAAGACATGACATGAATTCTCTTGTATATACTACATAGTTAATGTATATAGCCAGCACTGTATTACCATTTTGTGATATTCTTTTTTCAGAACTTTCTGATCGATGCTTCTGTTACGCGGGATGCCCAAAACATCATAATGGGTTGAACCATCCATTATCCTCTTTATCTCATCCAATGAACTAGTATCAGATTTCACTACTTTACTAGGAGATTCCTCTTTTTGAACATGTAACAAATCTTGGGTGGGTGATGAGCAATATGGTTTTGCAGAAGACACAGTCTCAGGTTCACTGTCAGGAGCTGAAGGGAATTCGCAACTACGATAGAACTCATCCATGACTGGATCAGAATCCTTCATTTCTTCGAATGGTCTTTCTTCTGTCCTTTCCTCATATACTTGCAACAACTTATTCATAAGATCATTTGTCAAGAAAGAAAGATTGAGTGTAAGGAAAACTCCAAGCCATCCAACACGAACAGCCACAGAATAAATAGCATATGTAGTCAAAATAAGTATCACGTATCGTGCATGTTTCAAGGAGCACATACAACCTGCATTGCCACATAGGAACTTCTTATCAGATGGAAAGAGTCAAATAACCATGAGCACTAGGAAAAAAAAAAGGGTTATATAACGAATCTATATGATTCCAAGTAGATGAACAAAAATCAATATTCAGAGAGAACAACCTCCAGCAAGCAGAAGCACTCCTGTAATCCAAAAGTAGCCATACATCCACATTATCAAAATTCCAAACATTCCTACAATGAAAAGGCCAGGTGTATAGCCCATATAGTGAATAACTGCACCAGCAGCTCCCTGAAATATTCAGCCATGAATGAATCAGAAAAAAAAATATCTTCATATATCTTTATTAAAGACAATATCCTTACTTGCCTTTAAAACCTACTACCTCTTATCCAAAAAGCCAAAACACAAGTTGATTCATAATTGGACAAGAATTAAAGCAAAGTGTGAAGTGGCCATGTTTAACCTCACTAAATGACAAACAAACATTTAATAGATGGAAGTCATAGGAAATAATTTTAAATTTTATTTCAGTTCTGCAGATTAAATTTATGTATCACTTATCCAGAGCAATCTAGCAGATAAAGTCAGACGCTGAACTTGCAAATAAATCCTACCAGCTCAGAGATAAACTCCCCTTCAATTGATCCCGCTGCAACTGGTATTCAATACATAAATACTCAAGCTACGGTAGACAGAGCATGCAACTACAACTAATAGTTAGGTCTACTATCAGTAAGACGCTTACTAAAGGCATGTAAAATTAACTCATCAATGACCCAATTAAAGACAACGAGGGTTAAAAAGAACAAATGGTAAACTATGTCAGATTAACAAAAAGACCTTACACAAATCATTTACAAATAAAGGGGTCTACAATCAATCAGAAAATGCATTTCCTTAGCATACAATTTCTACTGTAGCATCATAAATTCATGCAAGACTACCAGGCCAGGTCACACTCGTTTTTCTTCATTGCTAGATAAACTAAGCAGCAGAAAACAAGCTCAGATGCAGTGGAAATTCATATATGTGACTCTAATTAGAGATAGCAAAAGGCAGCTACTACAACCATACATTGAAAAAACATTTGGTAACACCACATCAAGCCAAGCAATCCTGCCAAAGTCTAGGCCATTTAACTTTTTTCAATAGCAGATTGAACTTTAACCCTACTTTTGTAAAGAATGTAAACTCACATGCAAACCAAAGTCGGACAGCAAAAGCAGCGCATGGCAAGACTTAGTTTCTGTGACACAGACCCTTATCCGGTAAAAATCCGAACTTAAGTGCTGACGGAAACAACAAAACAAGCAGGATTAGGAGCACGAACCAGGCTTAGAAGCGCGTAGAGAGCGCACGCGGGCGAGGTCATACACACGAAGCAGCTCCAGAGGACCACGAACACCGCGGCAGGGCCCAGGCTGGCCACCGCCAGCACCCCCCTGGCGACGCAGCCGCGCCATTGCCGGAGTGCGGCGAGCGCCAGGCGCGAGGAGCTCACACAGGCCCGGGACACCGCCGGCCAGTGCCGGTCGACCAGGAAGGCGAGCCGCTCGCTGCTGCCGCACGCCGCCGTGTGCGCCCAAGCAAAGATGTGCTTCTGAGACAGCACCCACATCCACCCCTGCTTCCACAGGCCCAAATCCGCCATGGGCGACGCCTTCCACGAATTCGACCGAATCGGTCAACCCAGAGACAGCAGGACCCTCATCTCGCCAATCGAATTCAAAATAAATTCCACCACAAGACCGCTAAAACAGCTCGCTAGACACTTCTTGGCAGCGAGAAGCTGCTTCCTTCCCCCGACCCAACCCACTAGCTCCAAGAAACCAACTCAAGAACTTATCAAGAACCGGTCCCAACTACGCCGAACACGGATCGAGCCTTAAAACCACCTGCGCCGCCACCTCAGCAGAATTGCCTGGGGATGGGCAGCAGGGCAGGTAACCGCCGCCTTTAAGCCAAGAAACGACGAGAAATCCCCGGGGGAAGCCTCAGAAAGGCGCCATCTTTCGCGGGGACTCCGGGCCGCCGACACCTAGGGATTTCCGGATCTCGCACCGGCGAATCGGCCCGTCGGGAAGAGCGGTGGTAAAACAGACAGACGGGAATCCGAGCTTTGGCGCCGCTTTGCTCGAGCCGGGTCGTCCTCCTTTCGCTGCTCTCGCGCTCGCTTTTCTACTGGTTTCGGCTCCGCTCGTGACAAAAGAGGGATTGGGGCCGAGGTAAAGGGGAAAAGGAGAAGACGAAGAGATCTCGCCAAAGAGCCGAAGAAGTGTGTGCGCGAGAGAGGGCGAGAGAGAGCGAACAGTTACTGTTGCTGCCGCTGCTGCTCCTGTCCATGGAACGGGGAAGGCATGGTAGCACAGGGACGGGTCCTGATGGATGGGAGCGGGTAGTGTGTGTTCCGTTCTTCAGAGAGGAGCATCTTGGCACCGGCACGAGGATGACGGAGATGGCGACAGCGGTTGAAAATGTTGACGATTTTATTTGAATTTTAGTTTAGTAATCCGTAGTTATGAAAAAACGGTCATTTTTCTGTCAACCCTGTTTTTGGTTTGTTAAGTGGGAAAACATGGTGGCAAGATTGGGGAAAATGTTGACGATTTTATTTAAATTTTCGTTTTGTACTCCGTTGTTATGAAAAAAAAAGGGTCATTTTTCTGCTTGATCTTTTTTCTTAGACCTTTTAGAGGTATCTCCTTCATCTTAACTCTGAGTTAGTCCTCACAGAAAATTGGTGGAGTTAGCGGATTAGAGCGTGTTTGGTTGGTTAATGAAGGCCGCCACACCAAATATTTGATATGACACACATTCTTCGACGTATTTTTTTTTTTTCTATCACAACTGTGGTTTGCCACATAATTAACTCCCGTGTCATGTTTGATGAATAAATTGTTCACTGTACCTTTGATAAAGTTTAGCAAGAATGTAGGAGTATGACACTAGTATAACATTTGGCTATCAACCAAATATTAATCACCTTTCCATCCTTGGTGACCATAGAGAAAAAAAAAATGGGAAGGTTTATAGTGGCAAATTGGGAAAACTTCTTAGAAACTGCGAGGTGCCAACTCCAATGAAGTCGAAAGCTCCTGTTTTCTTACGCCACCCCTGAACGAGCGTGTTCAGAAATGACGAGTGACAACATGTTAATGTCGAGCGCAGTTGTTCCTTCTTTCATGTATTCGTCATGTCTAATGGAAGAGGATTTTTATACAGGTAATGCATCCTGCGATTGAAGATCACACGTCTCCTCTAGATTATGTTCACTTTTTAAAAAAGTTTGATTTATTTAGATATGCGAAAAATCGTACTTCTTTCATGTGAAAATCTCTCGTACCTCCCTGTTGTACACCTGCGAATATTTCGCTTTCTTCTATGTGGACCATTCATCATAAGAGGTGCAGCCGCTCCAAGCATCTTCCTTCCTTTACCTCTGCCTGCATCCTTTCACGCAGAAAATACAGGAGAGAAAAATGCAGTTTTCCGCATGGATATCAAACACAAAAGAACAAAGCGATTCTACTGCTCCAGTACTATCAAACATCGAGATGCAGAAAACAAGTCGTTCCTGTCGTGCCCTCGGTCGCAACAGTTTGGTACTGTACTAGTACCAAAACGGTTGGGACGTGTTGGGTGCAAGATAGCAATGGTATTGCTCCGTACTGCATGTATAGATGAGGGTGGTGAACCACCAAAGCTGAAAGGTTTCAAATTTGTCTTCACACAACCGAACGTTTGCGTTCCAAATGCCCTCAAAATTTCTGCTTTGGCTTGTAATCCTGCAATGTGCAGAACATTCCAAGAGTACATGTTTAGGCTCCGTTTGAAACACAAAAATTTCGCAGAAATTTCACAGAAAAAACGAAGCAATTAAAAAAATTACTCCGTTCCAAGCGAGGCCTTAATCAATAATCAGTGTAATTTGCATGTTTAAGCCTCCTTTGGAATAGAGGAAGATTTTCTGTAAAATTAAATTGATTCATATAGAATTAGTACGTAATTTTTGTGAAAATGGTACATTCAAAAAAGCCCTGATGATTACGCAACGTGAAAATCGATCACATCACATGCCACGCACGTGCCTGATTATTGGGGCAGATGCTGTTCCAAATTTTTTTATGCAGGGCTGCGTGGTAAAGAGTTAAGCGGCGTTGCAATTGCATCTCCTCCTATAGTTGACCTGTGTGACGGCCAAGAAGCGTCTGCATGACCCCAAACAAGAGCTTGGTTCGGCCTCAGGCAAAGCGACTCGGCGTATGGACTCTCTCTCTCTCGCATTGAACTCCAAATCTTAGATCTTTTTCTTGACTGACTCGGTGCTTGCTTGCTGTTACACGAGACGATGACTGACTGAAACATCACCCTCAGTCACATTTCCTTTATATGATCCATAAGTACTAAACTTTTAGGCACGTTACGATCCCCACTAGCTGCCAGTCAGGACGTGTCGGATCACGTACCTCGGGTACCCAACAGATCGCACTTCAACGAGAGAAAGTCGAGGGTCGGATGGCACGGACTCCGACCCCTCAGCGACGACCTACGGCGGCCATGTCTTGGCCGCGCAGGGGCGCGAAGACCTCGGGCTCCGAAGATCGACCCCTGGGAGCGACCCCCAGAAGGTAGGTACCGCGTTATGGTACATTTACTCTGGTGACCAGCTGCCATCCGTCCCGATGAGACAGGACCAGATTCACCACGGCGACACTCCAGCAGAAAGCTGCGACGGCTGCCAAACACGACGGGACAGCACTGTAGCCGGCGCAGTAGCGCCGGACGAGCATCACGGTACTCGCCGCTGTGTCCGACGCGACGGGTCATGACCACGCCTGGACGGAGCGAAATGATGTCAACAACGACGGAAGGGCCCACCTGTCGGCGAGACGACAGGATCGCGTAGGGCCTATTGCCTGTAACCCCAGGGCCACTCTTATATAAAGGGAGGCCCGGGGAACGATAGAAAAAAACGGTCGAACACCACCACAAGCAACAGCCACAAACACACGAAAGACGAACCTGAGCCCCATCAGAACCCGGGAATCCTTGCACCATTCCGAGCAAGCATCCTCCATTCCTCCACGTTCTGGGTCCTCCCGCGAAGAGAGATCCCCGTCTTGTAACATTATCCCTGAGATAATCCGCTCCCTGGACGTAGGGTATTACACCGTTCAGTGGCCCGAACCAGGAAAAATCCCCTTGAGTCTGCCTCAGATTAGGCTATATCGGATCCGAAGGCATACCATCCCCCACGATCGTATAATTGCTGTGCCGGTGGTCAGAACACCGACAGTTGGCGCGCTACGAAGGGGGGCATCTCTCTTTTGGTGTGCTCTCGTTTCGGTTCTTCGATAGCCCCATGTTTCGTTATAGGAGACATTTCGATCTCCCGCCTCCGTTTCGGGGACTTTACGGTTGCTGTCTCTAGAGACGGTCGGTCGTGGCAAGCCCCCGCTTTCGCCTCTGGGCAGGCTTTCCGTTTCGGGAGCCTGGACTTCGTCGCGGACGAAGGCGGCGAGCTCTGCCTCCAGGCTCCGTGTGGAAGGCACCCTCGCTGGTGGCCCCGGAGCCATCTTATTTTGGGGACGACCCGTCGAGGGAGTGCTTCACTCTCTACGCCCGGAAAAGCGCGGAGCCGGCGACTCCCTGCAACACGCCGCCGGGTGCCAACCTATCCTTGCGCCCTCCAGCGGACGTCGCCGGCCAAGCTCGGCCGCCCACGGGATGCACTGACAGCCCCGAGCCTAGGGGCAAGGCTCCAGCCGGGCCCAGCGACACGG
>BCLG01002950.1:47803-60488 GCA_001602295.1 Zoysia matrella | reverse complement strand
GTGCAAGTACCAGGACGAGTACCTCCACGCCTTCCACGAGGCCATTCATCATACGACGGGGCTCTCCCCTGCCAACCTCTTCCCGTCCTCCAAGATCATGCAGGTGCTCGACTCGGGGCCGCGCAAGGCGCTCGTCATACGTGACAGGATCCAGCGCATCCTCGAGCAGATCATCCAGGAGAAGAATGAAGCCCTGGAACGCGGCGACAAGCCGGAGCACGAGAGCATACTCGGCGTCCTGCTCAAACTCCAGAAGGACGGCGACACGCCCGTCCCGCTCACCAACGACACCCTCGTCGCCCTCATGTTTGTAAGTTTCACTTCATCAGCTTCCCCTTTTTCATCATCTAGCTGTTGGTCGCCCATGCGCGCTGACAAAGCAACATATATATATATAAAACTGTTTTAGGATCTGTTTGGAGCGGGCAGTGATACCTCGGCCATCACGCTGAACTGGTGCATGACGGAGCTGGTTCGGACACCAACTGCCATGGCCAAGGTGCAGGCAGAGGTGAGAGAGGCATTCAAAGGAAAGAGCACCATCACCGAGGACGATGTCGCCGGGGCAGAGCTCAGCTACTTCAGGCTGGTGATCAAGGAAGCCTTGAGGCTGCACCCACCTCTTCCGATGCTTCTCCCTCGCCAAGCCCGCGAGACGTGCCGGGTCATGGGCTACGACATTCCAAAGGGAGCATGGGTGTTCATCAACGTTTGGGCGATTTCCAGGCACCCCAAACACTGGGATGACCCTGAGGAGTTCAGGCCCGAACGATTCGAGAACATGAAACTTGATTTCAAAGGGACCAACTTCGAGTATCTCCCATTTGGTGCTGGCCGTCGTATGTGCCCCGGTGTAAACCTCGGGCTGGCCAACCTTGATCTTGCACTGGCGAGCCTTCTGTACCACTTCGACTGGAAGCTGCCCAACGGAATGCAGCCCAAGGACGTTGACGTGTGGGAGTCTGAAGGGCTCATCGCACACAAGAAAAACAGCTTAATGGTGCACCCCATTACTCGCATTCCTCTTGCTGATGCGTAAAGATTAGAAGGACAGCCGTCAACTTCCTGAACCGTTAGGGAACGAATAATCATGAATGACTGCTAGTCAGGTTTGATGATGACTCGTATTGAAATAAGTGTTAGACATGGACAATATATGTATGTATGTGTCCACCCAAACACTTAAATAGAACCTCTTTTATATATACATATATTTGTCCAATAGAATAGACTGCTTTGGTCCTTTTGAATCCCATGTTCATATGCAACTTCATGGGCGATGAAAATTATGTGTGCTACGTCATATTGTAACACGGAAGTACTTGATGGAAGGAGTCTTGCGATATGTAAATACTTTTAAGATTTCATCACCATTATTTTAGATATGCGGTTGAAGTTTTATTCATAAATTACGTAACTATTATCTTATTTCTGGTGTCATCATGGACAAGCCTGCCAAGCGCATCTTGACAAAGGATTTTGTGAGTCTGTCTTTTAGAACAGTAGAGAACCATACTTGCATGGGTCAAAACTCTCACCCATGGTCAAGGTAGCGGCCACAAGAACTAACCAAGAACTTCGCACATTGTAGTTTTTAGAAAATGGAATTACATTTCCACCTCTGCATTCCCACATACAATATTTTAAACCTTAAGAAAGAATCAGCTTCATAGCTGAGGAATGAATGGAACAATGTACATTAATTAAGCCTGACAAAGTCTATTATTAAATTTTCATTCATAAGAAGCAAATAACTTGTGGATAATAGCTGTTCATAGAGAGCGTAATACTCCATCCGGTTTTAAATTATTGACACCGTTGACTTTTAACATCAACTTTGACCATTCGTCTTATTCAAAAAATTTGTTCCAATGTGCAAAATTATTAGTTGTGATTTAAATTCCACTAATAATGGATCAAATAGTAACAAAATTTTACACATTTGAACAAATTTTTTGAATAAGCCGAATGGTCAAAATTGATGTTAGAAGTCAACGGTTTCAATAATTTAAAACCGGAGGGAGTAACTATTTAAGAATGACGGTAAGACAAAAAAAAAGAAATATTGAAGAAAAAAAATCAGAACCAGCGCAATGCAGCATGCTATTCAATGGGTTCTTACCGCTGCTTATGGGGCAGCACAGCCAGAAAACAAAGATCGCTTTCTTACTGAATTTGTTCAAGCTTGTTCTATAGAAACAAGCCTAATTATGACTAGTGGTGATATTAACATTATTATAAATCCATTTGAAAAGATTAATGATTGATTTGATGATAGATAACCTATGATTTAAATGCCTGTATCAAATCTTTATATCGTAGGGAGAGTTAGAGCTTACAAGGCCGGCGTAAATTTACTTGGGCTAGTTCTTCTGACCAGGGTCCCACTTTTGAAAAACAAGATACAAATTACCCGTTAGTGTAGAAGCTTTAACTGGAAAAAATATCAAATCATACACGTTTGCTACGAGATACAAATCAAGCCGTACGCAGGGGCAGCACTCCTCTTTTCAAATTTGAATTGGGGTGGGTGGTTGACCATGGATGGATTTCATGATATGGTGGCAAAGGTTTGGTGTGATCAGAACAAAGGTAGGACCCTTCAAGATTTGGCAAAATAAAATTAGGTCCTTTGTAGGTTTTTTGTGACGTTGGCTTTACAAATATTTAGGTCATGTTTGGCAAGCAGAATCGATTCAGTTTCTAGCACGAACAGTCAAAACCGTAGCGACCAACAAAATTGTGAAGTGGTTCACTCTCGAAATGAAAACGATTTGAAATTTTGTGCTACAAGGTTGAAACGGTCAAAACACAGTTTCACACGGCTTTGATTCTTCAATTACCCCCTTGCCAATCCCTCTGTTCTACCTGTGTATCCATCTCAGCCATGGGAGAGGCAGACAACAAAATGACGACATCCACCACAGCTCTCCTTCACATCGGACCAAAAAAAAAAAAAAAATGGGTTGATCTGGGTCCACACAACATTTTCCCCACTCTCCCATCCCCAATTCATGGCTAGAGCAGCGCAAACAACTCTCTCTCTCTCTCTCTCTCTCTCTCTCTCTCTCTCTCTCTCCCTAGGTGTAATATAGAAATCACTCCCGAGCCAACCTATATAGTAACCGACCAGACCAAATCAGCCCAACCATTCCACACCTCGCAAAACCAAAATAATATCGGTCAGTCACTCAGTAGTTCGCACTGTTCTGAAATCAACTGACTAAGGAACATTGGTACAATCATCGGTCTATTTATAAGCGAAATCTTGAAGGAAGCACAGCCGAAGTTCCCTCAAGCCTAAAAGCTTCTATATGCGACTGTGATGACGTTCCAAAAGTTGAAGCACTATTTTTTGACCTATCAAGATAGTCTCTGGTCGCCCTCTCTTCCATATTTTATATAGCAAAGATGCTGCTGGATGCATAGCTCATTGAACATTATAATTGGGTCAGTATCATATAGAGTTCATACCTCAAAAAACCATAAAAAATTAGGCATTGGCAGATTTTATTGTTAAATGGACTTTAACTGGTTCTCAACCCGAAGAATCCCTATCAGATCACTGGACCATATATTTTGATGACTCATTTACCTGAAAGGGGCTAGAACCGGTATTGTATTAAAACCTCCCCAAAGGGAGCTTTTGAAGTATGCTATCTAGTTAAAGTTCATAGCCACTAATAATGAACCCTGTATGCTTATGCTTAAACACAATATTAATTATTGCACGACAAAAACCTACACTAGGTCAAATCAAGCCTTCTTTATACTAACTTGTATTAGATTCTCTAAACCAGAGATGTATGCCTACTATTTGATCCATGGAATAAAACATAATTAAATAGGGTATAAGTCTGTAAGTGCAATATTATTATTTGTGGGGAAAGTTAAACAATCTTATGAACCTAAATTAATTATAAATGTATTATGATTCTTATTCTCACGAAATTCTAAAAGAAGTGTCCTAAATATTCCAAGATAGTTTTGACTTTTTAGAAAATGCAATAGAAGCTTTAGTGAAATAAGGGGCAGGTGGATCTTATTTATTTTCCTACTGCAATTGTATAAATGTGTTAACCATATCTTGGTTGCATAACAGGGCATTATTTATTTGATTTACTACCCCAATTATTTGTATATGCTATTAAAAGATTTTTTTACAAATTGATTGGAACGCAGGTCAACTCAGGGAGCATTGTTGGGTACTTATAGCCAAGAGAGGAAATTGAATAGATGAGAGGGGCCAGCGGAACTGCTTCGTTTCTTTTTCTATATATTCCTCCTAACTCCTACAGCTCGTGTTTGTCTGCTGGCGACGCATGGAAGACAGCAGCTCCTGCGTGCGTACAGACGGCTTTGGTGCTCGCCGGCGGTAGAATCTGCAGTGGCTTGGGCTGGGACTTCGTCAAATGGATGCGTGGGGTCGAGGGCTTATCCCTGGTGGTCAGCTTGCCGGCGGTAGTTACCTGCGGCAGTGGCGCAACGGCAGCTGCGGCGGCGCTGTGAGCAGCAGCGTGGTCAGTGACGCAGAGGCAACATCGATCGTGCCAGAGCTACGAAGAGTGATCTAAAAAGAACGTAGAAGCTCACCGGAGGGTCAGTTTGGGTGCTGCTGGCTAGAGGCGGACAGGCGACGAACATCAGCGCGAGGGCCCAGGGTGCGACGGCGACGGCGACGGCCTTGATTTCCCAAAAATCTTGGAACAAAAAGCATGCAGAGGGGGTCAGCGTCCTGCAGGTAAGCTCTAGACTCAAGGAATTGAGGCGGAACTCACCGGAGAGGCTCTAATCGCCGGCAATGGCGGCGACGGCAGGGATTGGGGAAAATTTCCAATTTCTACGAAATGGAGTCGGTTCTTGGTCGGATTTTGGCTCTGGGAAGGCGGAATGCAGTGAGGATGGAGCAGGTAAGGGTTGTGAATGGATTTTCAGGCCGGTAAGGCATTGTTCGATGGATATTCCTTCTCGGCCGGACCCATGGCTGCGAGAGAGAGAATGGAGCAGATAAGGTCGTGCTGTAGCTCCTTGCTTGTGGGAGAAGGTGCGCAGAAAGCAGTTCGCCTCAGTCATCACAGGGCACGGCATGGGACGCCATCGCGGTGGCGGCACCGCGGCGCTCGGGCGGCAGCCGTGTTGACGAGGGGCTTGACTTCGGGCGAGAGAACACGGAACAGTGAGGAAGAAGAAAAGGGATAAAGCCCGGCTGGGCCAAAGGGCGGCGGACAGTTGCTGCTTGCCTTCTCTATTTTTTTTTCTTTTTTTTTTCAAATGATCCAAGCACATGCACGTGCAAATTTTTCATCTTTTCAACAGTTCTGAATTTAAATACGAATTTTCATGAAATTGTTTCCCACGATAATTTACTACAACTCTACAAGGCGCCGCATAAGAGATGACATGAGATGGAACACTTTTTAAAACATGACAAATCCAAATATGCAACACAATTTACTTAAACATAGTTAAGCATTTTAATTACATCTTTTATATATATATATTTAAATTGTGGGATGTGACAAACACTAGGCTTGACATGCACAAGTTCTATTTTGTAAAATGTGCAAATAGATTTGAGAAAATTGGAAGCGAGAACAACAAATTCGCAGAGAAGTTATGCCTCGAAAATCACCAGCTGCTCATCGAAAGGTCCAGGGATGTTCTTAGTCTCAGGAATTGACATTGAGACTTGTTCTGGAAGAATACCTCGCCAATGAAGTTGATCAAATCTCTTCGATGTCATGGCGGTGGGTTTCCAGTATATCATCTTCATTTCCTCGTCGCCAATAGTGGAAGCTCTAAGTGCCAGAGGAGGAGAAAGCAACAAACTGGAGGAATCCGTTGGTCGCGAGGAAGGCATAGCCTTGAAGATGATTCGAGCTCGTCGACCGACAACACGGAGAGTTTCAATGAAGAAGAGAGCAGTTGTGGGGTTGCGTGATTTGCCAAGCCATGATGGTTTAAGAGAGTAAGAATGGGGAATGACACCCTAAGGCAAATTGAAAATGGGTGTCGCCTGCTGTGCAATCATAAAGTCACTAAGGTGTCAGTTATCTGAATTTGAACCGGTGGGCTTCTCTGGGAAGGAACCCGGCGCGCCCAAATTGCAGATCAACCGCACTCCGGGACAATTGGAGGAATTAAAATCAAGTCCGGCTAACTCGGGACGCCCTAGGTGCAATACTCTCGAACACAGGAAAGTCTTGAAAATGATTTTAAGTGTGAAACGCCCGAAGTGTAGACCGCACGCGGGCTAGACCACATATGACGCTAAAACGCCCGAAATGCTAAACGCACATAAATGGTTGAATTTGACGAAGCAATTCCAAATCTCGAGATGCTTGATACGTTTAATACAAGCAAGGGTCTATACGAGATGATATGGTAGAAAAAGTTGCAAATACGCGTGAAAGGATCAACGTTCGAAGGGATAATTCCTGTTTCCAAGTTTGTCAAAACATCTACTGTGCTCTACTCGCGAAGGAAAAAATGGCACTGTCAGTGACTCACCCAGAATAAATCTTATGAAGAGATGTTCCAGATCATTTATCCCAATCATCAATAGATCAAAATTTCACGACATTCACATTCAGGCAGTATCAAAGAAAGAACAGCTACAAGAATAAGATTACTGGAATCATTAAGAGATATTCTTGTCTAAGTAAATGCATTATGGATCAAAGAAAGCGTTATAAGATACAGAGCTATATCCTACACAGGAACACTACTTGGTCTGTCCTGCTGACATAAAATCTGCAGTTAAAAATAAGAAGAGTGAAATGAAGCGCGAGAGAGCACAAATAGTGTTATAGCCTCTACAAGGCTGGTCCATGCTTAACCTAGATCTTTATATAGGCTCCGTGCTTTCAGAGGGCCAATTTTCTCCCTCATCAGCCTCATCAGCACCGACAACGGCATCCCTTCAGATGCAAGAGTAAGACAGAAGAGGTGCGGGGTGCTCCCTTCCGCCCCATCAGCCTCACCATCCTCGGGTGCAACACACGGGGAATGATGTCCTGGCTGGAGGAAATCGGGAGCCTACGCCTCTTCTACCCTATCCTCCTCTTCACCTTAAGAGTCGCTCAAGACCACCACCTCCTCAGACAAAGGAAACCTGCGATCACCTTTGTTCAACTGAATATGGAGGCGCCGAGCCAGTTCAACATCACCTAAGGTGTCTGGATCAGCTTCAATATCTACAACCTCCAAATCCTCATTCTCCAGCAATTCAGAGAACCCACTGGGAAGAACACCATAGATTTCCTCCACCTTAGGAAGCCTTGGAGAAGAGTCACGAGGAGCAGAGTCGCTCATTGCGGTAGGGGCTGAAGATGGTCAACCCCCCGATGAAGACGAACCCTCCCCTACACTCTCAGTGTTTTGGCGAGTTTGCTTTGCGGAATGCTTGATGCCCATGTCAGGTGGTTATTTCTAAGGAGTTTGAAAGGCTCGTGCATAAGATGAAAAGTTCAGGTAGAAGGACCCCCGTTTATAGCCGGGAGAATGACCCTTCGAGAGCTCCTGGGTCACCGAACCTGTTTGCTTCATGAGAGTGGAAAATCCCGCTGCGTGGTTACCTGCTTTGACCATCTTGGAGCAGGTGCCGAGACATCAGAAACAAAGATGAAAATTGAAGCCTCCATCAAGTTTTTTCATATGAACACCTCCCAAGCCTACGGATACGATGGACAATTGATGTCAAGGTACAGCTTGATCTTATTTGTTTTCACTCGAGTCCAGAAGCTCTTGAAGTCAAGACATCAGTATAGCCTTAGGCTAGGAGACATGTTCAAAGGCTTTTGTCGATATCAAAATTTTCACCTTCGGAGTTGATATTGGGCCCCCACCAAACCTCTTGAAGAGGAAGATGGGCTGCAGCCCAATTAGTGACTTCCAACCGCCTGAGTGACACTCGACGATCCACGATGCTACGTTCAATGCTGTATTAAAGGCGAGATGGTTACTATCCGTGAAGGAGACATTGCGCCGGCCGACGTGCATGATCATGTAATTAGAGATGAATGTCACCGGTATTAGAGGATCATTAATTGTAATTATCGTGGAGAGTAATCCCTTTCATACAAATATGTACACACAACAAGAGCAATATACACGCACATAATGGACATAGGGCTATTATCCCACGAAAGATCCGAACTAATCTAAATTGCTGTGTCACTTATCCTGAGATTAGATTCACGCTATACGCGCTCTCGACTCTTATCACACTATCTGCCGATCCCGATCGTAGGTCGAGCATCGACATATTTTATATTATTAAAATTAATTAAATTAATTAAAATCATTAATAAAAATAAGTTTGACTAAATCTACATGTAAACTTGTTCTAGGACGGAGAGAGCAGCTCACAGTTGAGTAGGAGTAGAGTGAGTAGTGCTGAACGGTTAGTGTGCATCATGTTGTGTAGTATTAGTCAAATCACGTGGAACGAAGCACACATTCGCCTGGTCCCTCACGTGCGCCGAAAATTCAGCGGCGTCGTCGCGGCGTAACGCGTGGTCTGACCGGCGGACTGTACACATGTACCCGATGAAGAGAAGTTTCTGTCGTCTCAGTCAGAAGATTCCACCCAGGGAACGCGCGGGTGTTTTTTAAATTGTTGTCATTGTTCAGTTTTAATGTTATCTTTGACTATAAATTCATTTTATTTTAACTAGTTAGAATTTTAGTCACACTAAGAAGTAAGAAACTGGCATAAGCCAGGAGCTATAACCCATAAGTTTAGTCACACCTTTCAGCAGCGCATTTTAGCTTGGCACAGAGACCAATTCAAATAACAACCTCTCCTAACTCTGCCAATAGCATTTCGTTTTTAATCCTATTATGGCCCTAATTACTCTTTGCATGTGCCGCAACCAATTCTCCCCATAGTCAGGCGAAGAGGCATGCATGCATGCATGTAGAGTCAGGGGAAGAGAGAAGCTTTTCTCCAATCAAGAGGCATGCATGCATGCAGGGAGTAATTGGGCGCAAAACCAGACCAACAGTCGCTGCGTTCTAATAGAAACTAAGGGTCAGCTCTCTGCTCTATTTGCTTGCAATGCGGAGTCCGATATTTCAACTGAAATACGCTCATCAAACATGGACAAATAAATTTAGCTAATGCGCTGATGAAAGGTGACAGAGGGAGTATATCGCTGTTTAGTTTGGTTCGTACTGGATATAGTGAACAGCGTTAGCTGATCAAAGATCTATCAATGTTTGTAAGAATCTGTACTAGCGCATCATCTATACCCATAAGGGCCTCAACCAAATTAAAAAGTTCACCCGCGCCTAGTCATAGCATCGTACATAAAATAACCCAGAACAATATTCAAAGTTTGTAAACTACTACCACATTGATACAATCAACTAAAAACTGTAGATTTTTTTTTAAAAATAGCAATGACACGGTAACGTTGATATATCGATGCAGCAAGTTGAACGAAATATTAGATATAACTGTTTTTTTTACAATATCGTTATGTTTGATTCGTTAATTCTAACTGCCACATTATTCAAAGGTCATGCCACGAGGTTTTGACGTTCGGCCCACACCGTCTAAATTTCCACAGTGTTATTGTTGCTCACTCCCGCCATAGTGGCTATAAATTGTCAGGTGCGATGTCCAAGGCGAGCACAAGCTAGTTCAGCAACCAACGAAGACAAACTAAACAGCTAACTAGTCAGTCACACTATGGAGGGCAAGACAATCCTCGCGGTGGCTGTGGCCGTGCTTCTCGTCATCGTCACCAAGCTTAAGTCTTTGCTCGTCGCAAGGCCGAAGCTCAACTTGCCACCGGGGCCATGGAAGCTGCCAGTGATCGGCAGCCTCCACCACCTCCTCGGCACCAGTCCACTGATCTGAAAGAGTTTATGGAATGATTGATTGTATTCCCTGTCAATGAATGAGTACATATAGCCGAGGGTGGCTCACAAGCTAAACCGCACAGGCGTGTACATGCCACTAATCAAGGGCAGCCTACTATAATTACACATATCAAAATTACAATAGGTTAACACTCCCTCGCAGTCTAATCGGGAGCATAGCTGACGGTTAGGCTGGACCGAAACTCCTGAAACAACGAGGTAGGGAGTCCCTTCGTGAAGACGTCAGCGTACTGTGATGTCGTAGGAACATGAAGAACCCGAACGTGACAAAGGGCGACCTTCTCTCGAACAAAATGGAGATCGATCTCAACGTGCTTCGTACGTTGATGCTGCACTGGATTACTGGAGAGGTATACAGCACTGACGTTGTCACAGTAGACTAGGGTGGCACGGCGAGGCGGGTGGCGAAGCTCAAGGAGTAACTGTCGTAACCAAGTAGCTTCGGCGACACCATTCGCCACAGCACGGTACTCAGCCTCGGCGCTGGACCGGGAGACTGTGTGCTGGCGCTTGGAGGACCACGACACCAGGTTATCCCCAAAAAACACTGCATAGCCAGAAGTCGACCGACGAGTATCAGGACATCCAGCCCAGTCGGCATCCGTGTAAACAGCAAGCTCCGTAGGGGAAGACCGGCGTAGAGTCAGTCCAAGGGACAGGGTGCCCTGCAGGTAGCGTAAGATACGCTTGAGGGCCGCGAGGTGGGGCTCTCGAGGATCATGCATATAGAGGCAAATCTGCTGAACAGCAAAGGCAATGTCCGGACGAGTGAAAGTCAAATATTGTAGAGCTCCTGCCAAGCTACGGTACTGGGTAGCGTCATCAACAGGGGATCCATCTGCAGATAATTCGGAGTGGACATCAACAGGCGTGCTGCATGGCTTGCACGCACTCATCCCGGCGCGCTCCAAAATATCCTGAGTGTACTGCCGCTGAGAGAGAAACAGACTATTGGCAGAGCGTGTCACAGAGATGCCCAGAAAATGGTGAAGCTGACCCATATCCGTCATGGCAAACTCACGCTGGAGAGCCCCAATGATAATTTTGAGAAACCCGGCAGAGGAGGCAGTGAGAACGATATCATCCACATACAACAACAAGTAGGCAGTGTCTGTCCCGCGGCGATATAGGAACAAGGAACTATCTGACTTGGTTTCAACAAATCCAAGGGAAAATAGATGTGAGGCGAACCTGTGATGCCAAGCACGAGGAGCCTGCTTCAAGCCATATAGAGATTTGTTGAGCCGACAAACAAAATCTGGATGAGAGGAGTCCACAAAACCGGATGGCTGTACGCAGTATACTGTCTCAGTGAGGGTGCCATGGAGAAAAGCATTCTTCACATCAAGCTGATGAATGGGCCAGTCCTGAGAAAGAGCCAGAGAAAGTACCACGCGGACAGTAGCGGGCTTGACAACCGGACTGAAAGTCTCATCATAATCAACACCGGAGCGCTGAGTAAAACCCCGAAGGACCCAGCGAGCCTTGTAGCGATCAAGAGACCCATCGGCGCGGAGCTTATGCCGAAAAATCCACTTGCCAGTGACCACATTGACGCCGGGAGGCCGGGGAACTAAGCTCCAGGTGTCATTGGCAATCAACGCATCATGTTCAGCTTGCATAGCAGATCGCCAATGTGGATCAGATAGAGCATCACGGACAGAGTGAGGCAGTGGTGACATAGGCACAGCGTGGAGGTTGAGCCGGTCCACGGGCTGTGCAAAACTGGACTTGCCGCGCGTGCGCATCCCATGTGCATTGACGATGGGGGTGATGGAGACCGGGCGAGTTGCGGCCGTGCGTCCGGTGGCCGTGGTGCTGCTGGCAGCGGCCTGTGCAGGGTGCACAGGGGCAGCAGCACCCGGCACTGTGGTCGGCGAGTCGGCAGGGGCACTGCTAGCTGCAGCGCCGGTTGGTGTAGCAGGGGCGTTGCTAGCTGCAGCGTTTGACGTCGTGGTGAAGGGGCTGGGCGAGGGAAAAAGCGTCCTCAGCCCAGCGCTCGGTTCAGGGGGAGGCGTGGGTGCCTCAACAGCCCCATGCACGACGTGAGGGGTACCTGCATGCACAAATCTTGCTCCAGGAATAGGAGCTGTGAGGTCATGTTCATCAAGAAGAAAATCCAAGGCGGAGGATGCCATGGGTGTGGTGGACATGTCGGCGAAGGGGAAGAAGGACTCGTCAAATACGACATGTCTAGAGATGAGAATGCGATTCGATTGGAGCTCGAGACACCGATAGCCTTTGTGGTCCGAGGAATAGCCGAGAAAAACACAGAGGGAGGAACGAGGTGCAAGTTTGTGAGGTGCTGTGGAGGACATGTTGGGGTAGCAAGCACACCCAAAAACTTTGAGATGTTCATAGGAGGGCTGGGTGGAATATAGGGAGGCGTACGGTGTCGAAAAGGCAAGGGTTTTGGTAGGGAGCCAGTTGACTAGGTAGGTGGCGGTGTGAAATGCCTCAACCCAGTAGATCGGAGGAAGGCTTGCCTGAAATAAAAGAGAACGCAAAATGTCATTTATAGTGCGAAGAGAGCGTTCGGCCTTGCCATTTTGCTGAGAAGTATATGGACACGACATGCGGAGTGCGACGCCGTGAGAGAGGAAGAATGTGCGGGCAGGAGAATTGTCGAATTCTCGGCCATTGTCGCACTGGACGCTCTTGATGGTGGTGCCGAACTGTGTTTGCACGTAAGCAAAAAAATTTGACAAGGTGGAAAATGTCTCGGATTTGAGGCGGAGCGGAAAGGTCCAAATGTAGTGTGAGCAATCATCTAAAATAACAAGATAATATTTGT
>BCLG01002950.1:28570-44406 GCA_001602295.1 Zoysia matrella | reverse complement strand
GGAATATACTCAGAATTAAATTTTTGCTACAATTATTGAAGTACGAAGATAATGAGTGTAAAGAAAATATACCTATATTTGTTCAAAAATTTCTAAAACGCATCACATTATAGATATGATGCATGTAAACTTTAACTTTTTACGGTGATGAGTAATGAGAAATTTTAAATTTTAATTTTAATATTTTTTCTTTGACTGTAGTGTTAGCACAGGCATCGAGACTAGTGACAATAATAAAACTACTTTTAAAGAAATAATTAATGATACAAAAAAATCAAAGGTAGATTGGTCTATTCCTTACTTTGTTCCTGTTTTTAGATTATAAGTCTTGAAAGTCTGACAACGGTTTTCAAAATGATTCTCATTCAGACTGAGGATCGTTTCCCATGAGAAACTAAAATATTTAAAATGCGTGTGCATATGATGCAAATATTGCAAAATTAAAAAATATCAGACATGACATTAAACATTAGTGCAACCATGGAGAGGCTCGGATCTGTTTGTAAGTCTAGACTGTTAGAGTAGGGCTCTAATAATGTCGTACAGTTTGAATACGTGTACTCCATGAGGATCGGATGGCCGGGTCGTGCTTGCATGGCGTGTGAGGCCTGTCTACGTCACCGTGCACCCCTCCTACGGTTTTAAATTATTGACACCGTTGACTTATAACATCAACTTTTATCATTCGTTTTATTCAAAAAATTTATTCAAATGTGTAAAATTTTATTATTATTTAATTTATTATCAGTGAAATTTAAATCATGACTAATAATTTTACACATTAAAATAATTTTTTTGAGTAAAACGAATGGTGAAAATTGATATTAAAAGTCAACGGTGTCAATAATTTAAAACCGAAAGAGTAATTGAAGCGAAGCTCGCAACTCGGTATTAACTTCATTTCAAAATATAAGCATTTCTAAGTTTAGATAAAGTCAAAATCTTTTAACTTCTTCAAATAATATCTAGAAAATTACATAATTTTAATATAAAATATAATTTTTTATAAAAATTTATTTAATGATAAATTAAAAAATAATAATTTTTATATGATAAAATATTGTTAATTATATATTATTAGTGATCAAAGTAATAAAAATTTGACTTTGATTAAACCTAAAAATGCTTATATTTTGAAATGGAGCAAGTATATAGGAGTGGTGCTGAACGGTTAGGGCGTCATGTTGTGTTATTAGTCAAATCACGTGGCCGCGCAAGAATGCATACACGAGTCTCACGAAAGAACACAAACAAATCATTTGTTTGGAAAAAGAGAGTGACGCCTGCATGCTTTTCTAAAACATCTAGAATTCCTTGAAATTAACGCCTCCCTCCGACAAAATTATTAGTCCCTTGTCCCATTATAAGTGATGTTTTGATTTTTTGAAATCAATTTTTGATCATTCGTTTTATTCAAAAAAATTTATGAAAATATTATTTATTTTATTGTAAAATATTTTATTATTAAAAGTTTTTTAAATTTGACTTATTTATTTTTATATTTTTATAATTTTTTAATAAAATGAATAGTCAATTGTTGATTTAAAAAAAACGTCATTTATAATGAGACGAAAGGGGTAAGCTTGAGTGTGTGGTGGGATAATGTCGTCCAGAAGCCCAACCTATGTGTGCCAACATTCAAACCATGTAATGTCACTGTCCACGGACTCTTCTCTAGGGGTCTGATTTGCCGGGCCAGGCTTAGGTCATGCAGAATCTTTTCTACGTGTCATTGCTTGGATGTTTGCACGTGAATGTGAGTATACCTGGGCGTTCTGGCCGGGCTTTTCAAGCAGGAGGCGGCCCGATGATTTTGGCTCGGCCCGAACACGGCACGGCCCGATGAGGTGGGGTCGACCCAGGCACGGGCATGCCCACGGCACGGCCCGAAAAAGAGCCGGCCTGGTTCCTAGCTAGTTAGCCGTTGCAGGCCGCGGCCCACTCCACTCCCGCACCGCGCGCAGCCCATATAAAATAGGATCGGCCAGCCATCCCCCTCACGCTAGCCCCTCTCCCACTTCGCGCCGTGCAGCCCTCCTACTCGACTGCTCCTCGTTCTGTATCGCGGTCTCCAGCTCTTCCTCGTCGCGCCCGGCCGGCCGCCACACCTCCTCGGCTCCTCGTCGTGCCCGGCCAGCCGTCGCGTCTCCTACTCGGCTGCTCCTCATCGCGCCGCCACGGATCTCCAGCTCCTCGTGTCGCCACTGCGTCGGCAGCCCCGCTAGTTGCGCCCTGTCGCCTCCTGGCCGTGCGTGCCAACGGGCCGGCTCGACACGGTTCCGATCATTGCGGGCCGTGCCTCGGGCCGACTCCTGCGGTCCTGGCACATCTCGGCACGGCTCCGTGCCTTACCGGACCAGGCCGTGCCGCTCCGGGCGACCCGGATGCCCAGCTATACCTGTGAGCCTGGTCGAACTCATGTATTGATGCTTCAGAGCCAGGCTCAACTGATACATAGATTTTACTCGTTCCTCCAGAGCCAGGTTGAGGCTGTCCGTGCTTTCACACTTTACCTCCCTGCTCTCGTCTATCACCTCACTGTGCTGCCTCTCTGTACAACCATCCAATCAAAATCTCTGATTGACCCATCTGCTTTGTGAATTCAACCAATCACTTCAATGCTTCTGCAAACTGCATCTCTGCAACCTAGCTTTACCAAGCCTGACCCAATCGCCCAACGTGGCCAGGAGACTACGGGCAACCAATCGCCTCCTAGCTGCTCCTCCAAGGCTCCAAACGCAGCGACGCCACGTACACGTACTACAGCAACCGTCACCGGTAGAGCGACGTCAACTGCCATGCTAGCTCTCCGTTGTTTCCATGCATCTGCTATATGGTAATATGGACGAGCTTATCAGCTACCCAATTATACGTCCTGGGAATAGCGCCATTGGAGTCCGCTGGCTAGCCCCGGGAGGTCCGCGATCGATCGGGTGGCCCGTCCTGCCGTCGACCGTCCACCCGGTGGAACGAAGCACAAATGTCGCGTCCCGTTTCCGCCGATGGTGGCATTCGCCTGGTCCCTCACGTGTGCCGAAAATTCAGTAGCGTCGTCGAGGCGTTGCGCGTGGTCTTGACCAGCCGGCTGAACGCACGTACCTGACGAAAAAGAAAAGGTTCTGTCGTCTCAGTGAGAAGGTTCGTCCCAAGGAACGAACGCCGCTAGACGCGCGGGTATTTTGCTCGATCTGGAGCGGGTGCTGTTTTGGGGTTGCATTGTGCAAGGGTCACTTCATCCGCTCTTAAATTGTTATCATTGTTCGTTTTTAAAATCATTTTTATCATTCATTTTATTTTAACCAAGTTTGGTCACACTAAGAAACTGGCACGAGCTGGGAGCTATGACTCATAAGTTCTGTTGGCCATTATTTGGCCTAAGTTTAGGGAGCCGTAAACTCACAATAATATATATCATTGTTCTGTTTAGTTTGGTTTGGTTTGGTTTGAACGGGATACAGTGAACAGGTTTGTAGAATCTGTACAATCTACCCATAAAGGCTTCAACCAATTAAAAACTTCACCTGCTAACTAGTCGTCGCATCGTACATAAAATAAACCAGAACAGTCAAAGTTTGTAAACTACTTCCACAATGAAACAATCAACTAAAAACAGTCGAAATAATAAAAATAACAATGACACTGTAATGTTAATAGACTGATGCATCAAGTACAACAAAGTATTATATATAATTGTTGTTTATAATATATATCGTTAAGTTTGATTCGTTAATTCTAACTGCTCAATAGTTAAGATTTTTCTTATGGACCCTGCATCGAATTACTAGAAGCCACGACGTTTGACTTGGAAATTGACAGTAATAGTTTTTTCACTTTCGAACCCCAGTTTCTAGATTCATGAGACCAAGTTCGATGTTTAACTCATCAGTATTTACGTTCATAAAATACGGGTTAGTAAATGAACTGGGCGGCTGCTGCCCCAGTTACATCCTTCACCGAGTCAGCGATGGACTCGATCTCTCAACTGATGTAATCTCACGGCTGGAGCTGAATATACGTCTCTGTCAACTCGTAGAGTTGCGTCCACCATCTCTGTACTATAAATAGGCTACGGTTCGCATCGACAGACACACACACAAACACTTGAAAAGCTAACCTGCCAGTGAACCTAGAACTGAGCAGCTTAGCCACTATGGAAGAAGATAAGAAGTTGCTCGTCGCCTTGGCCGTGGGCGTGTTCCTCGCCGTCCTCTCCAAGCTCAAGTCTTTGTTCGTGGCGAAGCCAAAGCTTAACCTGCCTCCAGGGCCCTGGACGCTGCCGGTGATCGGCAGCTTCCACCACCTAGTCTCGAATCCACCACTGATCTACCGCACCCTGCGCGCGCTCGCGCAGAAGCACGGGCCGCTCATGATGCTCTGGCTCGGCGAGGTGCCTACGCTGGTAGTGTCCTCGGCGGAGGCCGCGCAGGCGGTCCTCAAGACGCACGACACCTCGTTCGCCGACCGGTTCACGAACCCCACCCTCGACGCGCTCACGTACAACGCCACTGACCTGGTGTTCGCGCCCTACGGCGAGCGGTGGCGCCAGCTCCGCAAGATCTGCGTCCTGGAACTGCTCAGCGCCGCGCGGGTGCAGTCGTTCCAGCGCATCCGCGAGGAGGAGGTGGCGCTGTTCATGAATAACATCGCCGCGTCCGCCGCCGCGGGCGCGTCGTTGGACTTGTCCCAGGGGATCGCCAGGTTCATCAACGACGCCTTCGTGAGGGCGTGCGTGGGCAGCCGGTGCAAGTATCAGGACGAGTACCTCCACGCCTTCCACGAGGCCGTCAAGCAGACTTCGGGGATTACCGTCGCCGACCTCTTCCCGTCGTCTAGGATCATGCAGATGCTCGGCAGGGCGCCTCGCAAGGCGCTCGCGTACCGTGACAAGATGCAGCGCATCCTCGAGGAGATCATGCGGGAGAAGAAGCGAGCCATGGACAGCGGCGACAAGACGGCGCACGAGGGCTTCATCGGCGTCCTCCTCAGCCTTCAGAAAGATGGCGGCACGTCAATTGAACTTACCAACGACACCATAGCTTCGCTGATGTTTGTAAGTCCCACACTCTACTGCAGGTCATCAACGCCTTTTCGGTCTCATAAAGCAGGAGCTGATCAAAACCTTTATTTGTGTGGTTCTATGTGTTTTAGGATATGTTTGGCGCCGGCAGCGACACCTCGGCGGACGTACTGAACTGGACCATGACGGAACTGATCCGGTCCCCGGCGGCGATGTCCAAGGCGCAGGCCGAGGTGAGAGAAGCGTTCAAAGGGAAGAGCAGCATCACTGAGGACGACCTCGCGGGAGTCGACCTCAAGTACCTCAAGCTCGTGATCAAGGAGGCCCTGAGGCTCCACTCTCACCTGCCCTTCCTATTCCCACGGCAGTGCCGCGAGACGTGCCAGGTCATGGGCTACGACATCCCCAAGGGAACGGCGGTGCTCGTTAACGTGTGGGCGATCTGCAGGGACCCAAAGTACTGGGAGGACGGCGAAGAGTTCAGGCCGGAACGGTTCGAGAACAGGGACCTGGATTTCAGGGGTACGAACTACGAGTACCTCCCGTTCGGGTCGGGTCGCCGCATGTGCCCCGGCATCAACCTCGGGCTGGCCAACATCAACCTCGCGCTGGTCAGCCTCCTGTATCACTTCGACTGGAAGCTGCCCCATGGGATGGAACCCAAGGATGTCGACACGTGGGAGGCTGTTGGACTGATCGCGAATAAGAAGAACAACCTGGTCTTGCACCCCGTTACTCGTATTGCTCCAGCTAATGCTTAAGTAAACATACGGCACATAATTTGCATGATCGATGCATAAACAAATGTATGGCACGAAAATCTCATTGCTCGCTACGTACGTGCTATAATAATTAATAATGAGTAGTCCTGTATCGGAAACAAGTGTCGCACACCTAGTGCTACACAGCAACTTGGGCTACCACGTACCCTCTTATTAAATCTATCTTATACAAATATGTCCGTTTATTACTATTAGAGGCTGTTTGGATTGTTTCATTTTGAAGGAATTAAAATTTACACAATAAATTAGTTTATTTGGTTTAAAATTTTACTTTTCATAACTTTCTCAAGCTCACAAATAAATCGATCTCAAATTCATAAGATGGAAAATAGAAATAAATTCTATAGATATTATGCTATAATTTTATTCTCTAACTTATAGCACATATTTTAACTCACTTCTCTACAATAGGAATGCAATATATAAGTATGTTCTTTGTATGTCTAACAATAAATATACAAATATATTCTATATATAACTATATTAACTTAATTAATCTATGCTTAAATTGTAATTATTAAAATTAATTCAATTTCGAGGATCCAAACAGACACTTATATACTTTTTCCCTTTTTTTCTTATCGCCACCGTCAGCTTCGAGGAAATTAAGGAAATAGCAAATCGACTGTTTCCTTCTGATTAAAAGTAAGGAAATAGGAAATTAAGGAAATTCAAGCTGTGCGGCCTTCCTCCTCGCCACAACGTCCTCCCCATCCGAGTTTCCTTCTGAATCCTCGTGCGTTCATCCTGTATCAGCACCCAGAAAATCCTCGATCTAGAGAGTGTTTCAGCAGAAGTTTAATGGGAGCCTAATTTCAGCACCACTCAGATTGGAGCACTTGCGGGCTGATCCGAATCTTCTCCCGTTGAGAGTTAAATATTGAGACGGCACTGTAGCTGGCATTAGGATGGTCATCGGATAAAAAATTGACGGCTCAATTTTTCCGCTACAGTAACAAGCAAACAGTACCATAGATATACAGTGCTGCCGCATGCTGCTATTCATTCCCTCACATTTTACTGTTCATCATGAACAGTTATCTGAATTTAACTCTCTAACGGGAGAGGATTTGGATCCCAGGCAGGCCCAGGCCGTGACACGCTGACCTACAAGCGCCGCTTGGGTCAAGGTCCAAAGAGGGGTCCTCCGCATGATAGTACTTCCCACGCTTCTCCACATAGGTGCAGCGTCGCCGGAGGTTGGGGGACTCGTCTGCATCATCGAGGAGCTCTAGAGAGGAAATTGTGGTTCAGGACCTAGGCTCAACGACGAAGACGAAGAGGCTAGCCGTGGCCGCTGCTCTATGATGTGGTCTCAACCTGTACCCGGTCGCAGAGCACGGACAGACTCCAGAGAGCATTCGATTTTGGGAGAAGAAACTGCAGAGGGACACAGATCGATCATGCTCGCCGCCCACAAGGGGACATGGAGATGACAGGGAAAAAGAACAGTGACGTCAACAAATTAAACACTTCAACTACAACGACAAAAAAAATAATTAAAGAATAGAGGGAGTAAGCAATTACACTGGGTTTACCACCTTTTGAGGTTGAGTACTAGTGCTTCATTAGCGCAAAAACCAGTGTGACATATAAAGACGTGGATGGCTATTCATATAGTCCGCACGACAGATAAATTAAACATGTTACTTTTTCCCCACTCTTACTTTCCTCCATCTCCTGTCGTGGTGGACGATTGAAGCCGATAGTGACAGACTACGCATTTTTTGCGTGTTTCTTGGCTTCAGGCTTCTGCAACAAAAGAATGGACGCACACGAGATATTCAAACTTCGTAGACGCACGAAAGAGAGAGAGACTCCATATTGAGTTCATGCATCAACCCGTTGATCTCAAAAATTTAAGCTAATAAGAAAAAAGTAGTCAATTCACTTGTACTCTAACACTCTCTTTATGTGCAGCTCTTGTAGCTGAAAACGTAGAATAGAAGTAGATTATAATTTATTTTTAATAAATCGTGTCTACCAGGATTCGAACTCGAGACATCTGACTTTTATATCATATTAAGTTGCATGCACCAACCAGTTGACTCTAAAAACTTAAGCTGATGAGAAAAGGTGAGCAATTCACTTATACTCTAACACTCCACGGTGCGGTCATGCTCCGCCTCCTACAGCTGCTCATGTCAAGTCTCTTATCGGTGTTTCGCTCACCCGTACAATATAAATTTATACGATCACAGGGGGTACGGAGCCTTCTTCCTTGCACATATGGCCTAATCCACGATGGACTAAAAAACATAATCTGATTCGAGCCACCTCGAGGTATAATACCCTACGTCTAGAGGTCGAAAACGATGGATTCGTGTATGATCGAGAGGTTTATAATGACGGAAGAGCTCTTGTTTGAGCAGAGTCCTTAGCGCGACTATTTGGATGTGTATCGAATTCTACCAAAAAGACTTATCGTACGCGGTACCCGACGGGCTCTTATATAAGGGCCGGACTAGGGTTACAAAACGGGGTGAGACGGGGCGGCTCTCTGACACGTGAGGGCTGCAACTAAACTTGGCTCCCACGAAACTGGGCTTCCTCTGACCAGTGGGGCCATCAGCATCTTCGAAAATGATCCTCTGGTGATTTCCTGGCGCCTGACGGTCCTCTGGTGCTAGCTGTCATCGTCAGCGTCCTTCGTCTGTCCCCTGTTCAGCGTCGAGGGAGATAGAGGTTGATTTACCATTTGCTTTACCTCCCTGCCTCCTCTGTACAGTGTTAGGAATCTTTGCACCGGCAAGGGGCCTGTCATGGGTTGGTCGCCCGACTCTAGGGTCGAAAAGGTAAGTTGGTTACTTGACCGCAATGTTTCACTTACCGTTTGATGCGGCAAAACCAGTCGGCGACGGTTTAACGGTTTTCACGAAAAACCAGTGAAACCGGTCCGAAAACCAGTCAAAATTCGATTTTTGAAAACTTGAATGGCCGGCGGTTTTGAAACCGGTAAGCCGGTCGGTTTGGACGTCTAGCCAACCGGTTTCTGGTGAAACCGTCGGGACAATAAACCAGTCGGTTTTAGCGATAAACCGGTCGGTTTGGGCGAAAAACCGTTCGACAAAATGAAAAACCGAAAAAATATTGTAAAATAAAGAAAAATAGAAAAAGTCCAGAAAAATTTGGCATGATTTTTCCTAAATTCTTGCAATACATTTACACAATATATACTTCATCAATGGATAATAAAACATACAATTTGACAATATATCCATAACAATGAAATCCATACACAAGTCATCAATTCACAAAGTCCATCCATACATAAAGTTCATACATAAAGTCCATACACAAAGTTCATACATAAAGTCCATACATAAAGTTCACACTTTACATCGGGATTGTATTCGAATAAAAATAAGCCCTGTCGCACTCTTCACTTGACATGATTTGAATTCCTCTAGTGACAAGCAACTCCGCTTTGAATTTATTTTATGTTTGACCCGTCCAAGCGGAAGTTGTCTCCCATTGTGAGAGCAACATGTGATAAAATTCTAGATTCTACCATTGGTACACCTATGTGGTCGTTGGTTGTAAGCTATGATCACTCATAAGATAATTGTAGTACTCAAGACCTTGGTTGTACGAGGTATCACTGTCTGTCTCCAAATAGTAAGCACCATATTGATGCTACCTACCCTTCATTGTGGTCTTTTGTGACTGTTGAGCGCCATGGTCTTGATTCTGTGTAGCATGAGTAAAGTCTGTCTCACCTGCAAAAGAAGTCAAGTGTAAGAGAAAAGAGTTAAAATTGGTCATATGATGCGAAGATATGGTTACCTGTGAAATGATAAGTAGTTGCTGGTGGCTGAGAGTCAAGAACCACGTCCATATCGCCTGGTGCATCTCCAGAATTTGTTCAGGAGCTGCTGTCGTTGGACTCCTGGTAAGGTGCGCTTCGTCTGGCGTCTTCAGAATCTGTGGAGTCGTCGCTGCCCACTTCCCTACCTTTGTATTTCCCTTTCCCTTTACCTTTTCCTTTGCCTTTGCTCGTACTCCTTTTCTTTTTAGCACCCATCTTTTTTCTTTGACTCTGGTGCTTCCTCTTTCCTATGTGAGTGTCACTCATATTTTGTTCTGTCTATTCAGACATCGTTGCAGCATGAGACAACCGTAGCAACTGTTTACTAGCTTCATCAGTGCTCACTAGACGGGATGTCAGAGGAGTGTCACTCTTCGTTGCCTCTTTACCAAAAAGAGGATCAGCATTTGATCTTCCATGTTCCATCCAGTCTCTAATTGGATTAGAAGAATCATACAAGGATAGCTTCATGAGACGATCAAAGAGATTAGCTTCTGGTGGTTTATATGTGAATTCAGCATCTCGCATCCGTATTTTGAGATTGTAGTTGACATACACCAACTTATGCAATTTGGCATGAGAAAGTCTGTTGCTCACCTTTGTGTGGACCAATGCGAATGTACTTCAATTACGCTCGCATCCACTAGATGATGCGCACTGCGACACTAGGCGCGAAGCAAGCTTTTTAAGATTTGGTGTCTCACCACCAAACATCTGCCACCATTGAGCAGGTGAAGTGTTCTGATCCAATGCCATCTTGCTGGTCAATTCAGTGGTGAATGCATCTTGTTTTCTTCTTCAAATTTTCGCCTCCTGCAGGGCCTGAACACACATGTCGGTGGATGTCATACATGAAAATGCGTCTCGAATATCATTCAACATATTTGCTTTCAACCCATATGAATAGTGTGCCCTTGGGTTCAACGCTCTAGCTACACATATAGCAATAATTAGATATATAGGAATTATTACTGACATGCATAAGTGGTTATGTTGGTAAACACATTTTACCTAAAGTCACAAATGTGTCATTGCAAATATCATGCATCCGACGATTAATAATCTCCATGTACCTCTCGTACTCTCCATCATCATTGCGAAAAAGAGCTTGATACTCATTTTTTGACATATGATACTTCATAAGAACTTCACTTAAATTCGGGGTCTTATCTTGATCAAAAAGCCAAAATAATGCATACAATGGTTGCACAGCATCAACAACATACTTCATTGTGTCCCACTATGACATGCTGGCTAGGTATGAGTGTGCATATCTTCCCTCATCAATGTTAGAAAATTGACTTTCTAAAAAACTTTGATAACACATACATGCCATGAACTTGTCCCTCCGACGATGCATACTCTCAAGAAACATAAAGTTGGTGCCAAAACGGGTTGCATTCCATCTCACCAACTCACCACCGATAGCATTCGTCATCATAAAGTGAAGCTGATTATGATTGTACAACCAACGAGAAACTCTGCGAGCAGATTCTATCACAGCTTTGTGTTCTTGAAACTCACCAATGGTCTTTAGCATCAAGTTGGTTGTATGTGCCACACACGGTTGCCAGACAATATGATTGTACTTGTTCCTAAGATGCTTGCACGCTTTTTTGTAGTTAGAACTATTATCAGTAATAATCTGGACAATATGCTCTAGACCAATATCAATGCACACTTTGTTGATTTCTTGCACAAGAACATGCCATCGATAAATATGACAGTAGTGCAAATAAATTGAATAATGACATGCAAGTAACTTATGGACATACCTTCAATATAAACTCTGTTGACTGGCTGTTACCAGTAACATCACATGACTTATGAAAAAATATGACACCGTTATAATAGATCATAAAATTTATTAAGATCATCCCTATTGGCTCAGTTCAAGAGTCACACATGATAGTAACACCATGGGTCGGCAAGTCTACCTTAAATTTCTCGAATTCTTTCTTAATGTCTTTCTCGTTTTCATCAAAGTATGTGCCATCTATTTCCTTGCCAGTTTCGCTCACCAAGCCCTCACCTGCAAACATAATGAAACATGACATAAATATGTGAAAACATATTGTAAATATAATGAAACAAATGAAAGTAGCATACTCCATCTCTGTGTCTCCTTGATAGCGCTAATAAAGTACGGATTATCCGTCTTCCTACTAGGGATGGCTTCTGTGTGGAAGAATTTGGACCATGCCTTTCCAATTGCTGACTTTGCTAGCTTGCTCTTTGCCGTTCATGGACCAGTATCTATTCTGGTTTGAACCTGTTCTCTGCCACTTGAGTTCTGTGACATTGACCATATCATCGTGCCAAACAATCCTCCACCACCTTGAGAGGAACCACCTGCACCCGAGTAACCACCAGCACCCGACAAACCACCAACACATTGCTCGAACTGACCACCATACATACGTTGTCACTGTCGGAATTCCTCCTCCTCTAGATAGACTCATGGCAGCTTGCAGCTCCTCATCATCCTCCACATTCACTCCTGCTGTCTCAGGGCCTGTCTAGCTCGATCTTTCCTCCGCTCGGCTATCCTATCAAGCTCCCGATGGAAATAGTCCCGCGCATCAGGAGAAACATGAGCACAACCCACCACATTGCTACCACGATGTGCCAAATGTTGCTTGAATCTCGTGGCACCACCCCCTCTCTTCACAATGTTGCAATACTTGCAACGAAACCCGGGGTACACGTTCTCCTCGTGTTGCCATATCGAATCTAACTGATCCGCCATTCCTACATTGAACAATGTCTCAAATAATAACCACCTATGTTCTAAAGTTGCAAAGAAATCAACCAATATTTAACAAAAATCGAAGGAAAGAAGAAATCACCTCCTCGAACGAAAACCGCACGGATCTACCGGTTAGCCGGTTAAACCGAGCGGTTAGCCATGCAAATCGGTCGGCTAACTGCTGGCGCGGCTATCGGGAGGCAGGTGAAAAAAGCCGCGCGGCTAGCCGGTTTTACAGCTCGATTAGCCGCTGCTATCGGCCGGCTTCGGCTACTTGGCGACTGCGACAGCTAGCCACAGATATCGGTCGGCTAGCCGGGTGCGTCGACCGGTTCCGGCGGCGCCCGAACGGACGGCGTGGAGAAGCGGCGGACGGTGGCGAGAAGTGCACGGACAGGGGTCACGGGCGTGTGTTTGAGGCTCTAGGGTGGTCAGGCTGGATAAGGTGTCCTTTTGTATTTTTGCGTTCTAACTTTGACGATTTTTTCGACATGTAAACTACACTATTTTTAAAAACTGATTCAACCAGATTGTTGTGCTTTCGATCTAGTTTTTTTATCATATTTTTTATTTCAAAATCTGTCAAATTTTTAAAATTCAAAAAAATTTGAATTCAAAAACCGGTCAACCGGCCAAACCGAACCGGACCGGTTTGGCCAGTTTTTCCGAAAACCTATCCGGTTTGGACGGTTTTTGAAACCTTCCTTGACTATCAGATGGCCAAGCCTTGTCGTTACGCGGTCCCCTACCCCTAAGGGTCGGTGCGGCTTCTGTCTTCGAATCTACCCGACCTTCGAAGCTAGGCTTGACGGAATCTTCGAGGAATCTTCCCCTGGCCCACGAAAGACTTGAGCCGGTTGTCGTAGGGGGGCCGTGTATCGTAGCTGGTGTGAGGAATCGTTCAAGTTGAGTTTCAATTAGTCGAATTAGCTTGATATTTCAAACCACACACAAGCTCAAATTCAACTAACGAAAAATCAACCCCGGTAGTCCCCCCATATGCTCCCAAACATCGCTCAAGACAATAGCATATCTGTAATCAACGTTGCACACATCACATAGGAATACCACATACATGTATATTATTACAAACCACAAGTAAAAGTTCATAACTGGAACAAGAATGAGAGTAGCAGGGTTGTAGTTTTAGCTCTCAAACTTCCTATAACATAATTAAACAAGGTACTAAGTTTTTATTTAGCTTCTAAACACGACGATGAGTACTACGCAGCGAAAAACATTTTTAAAACAAACCGAAAGACAGTGTGCTCAGCCCACGAACACCACCGTCACGCAAAGGACAAATAAGGACTACTCATTCCCTTCGCCGGCATCGACAGGGAAGAAATAGCCAAAAACCACCTCATCCTCACCTGCAAAACTTCAACATTGCAAATGTGAGTATGAAGGTACTCAGCAAAACTTACTCGTGGGATATACACCCCGACTCCAAGGATAATGAATATGGCATTAGCAAGGATAATAATGCAGTGGTACTCATTTGCGGAAAAGTAGTAGATATTTAATAATTTAAAAGCGTAAGCATAATGTAAAGAGTTGTGGGCAACTACTTACTACTCCCAACCACTTCTATCGTATGCAAAATAGTAACAAGAGATGTGTCAACAATACATCTCCTCCAAGATAGACCATCCTTATACCATCAATAGTTTTAAGTAAAGTTGTTACTACGATGAACAATGATAGACACCAAGTGTGATCATAACCGAGACCGCGGCGATTCAAACTGATAATACACCCTGCAGGGGAGCCCAACTGTACCCACATGACTTGAGGACCATGCAACTCATGTGACCGGCCAGAGCCACACAATGGGGTACTCATGTCAATCTTTCTCTCATCCATGCCAGAACGGTTGGACAATCGACATGTCAGAGAGGACCGGTCCTATGTCTCGTGAGAACCCAGCGGTCACTTGTGCGTGCCATTCAAGGCATGCTGTCATTGCCCAAACGCCGGTATGCAAATGAGATATTCGGCTTATCTTACCATTATATTCGACATGTGGTATGAACGGAAAGGTGCTTAGGCCAACATTAACAACGACCGGTCCTTAACCGACACAGACAGGGCTACAGTACACAGGATTCCTTTCCTGCTGCCAACCTATCCTTCGCTGTCCGGTCTCAATTTTATCATCCTCAAGTTTAAACCAACCATACGAGCATCAAGTAAAATAAAGATCCTATACTCGCGAAAAGGTGTGACATTCCACCGATTCGACTTCTACCGGTCTAAGCGTGGCTAAGCAAGACTCACCGTAGACAAAATAACAACCTACCCATGTCTATAAACATATCAAGGAGTGGGACAACACAAACTAACATAACCAACTTATCCTATTGCCTGACAATGCAACAACGATACACTAATTCATTTCATAATTTATATAAAATAAGGATCAGTATGCATGACGCTTGCCTTGCGTTGTTGAAGTATATTCTGCAGGATCTACCTCAGGTGCTTCACCCACTTTAGCACCCACGTCACTCTCGAGCACATTGTTCACTAAACAATGAAACAACGCCACTATGAATATGCATGCCATGCAATGCCATGGTAAAATGCAGATGGATGAATGCAATAATTACTTATTTGAATTAATGTGAAAGGTTGTAGCGGTTGATAATTTAGCACTTTCGGTTAGTAGGTGGAATGGTACTTAATTAAGTTAGTTAGTTACTTTAAAATAGCAAGGTAAATAATTTAATTAACTTAGAGGGTCACAATATCAATAGAGTTTAAGCGCTAATATAATCACCTTAAGCAATTTAATTAACTCTAGTATAATGTTTTAATTAATTACTAAGGCTTATCCAAATAAAATGATGAAGAGAAATTAATTTAACAACATCTAGCAATGCTACTGGACTCTAAGCAATTTTAGCAATTCAAGATTAGTATACCTAATTTATGACCAAATTTGGCTAATTATCAACAATTATTCTAATTACTATGAATTAATTACTAGAAACAGAGATAAATTAATTATAAATAATTACTGATGAAAAATTAGCCTAAAATTTTTTTATACTATTCTGGAATACCCTAAGTGACAATTAAGAAAAAATTTAATAATTAACAATGCACACATAATTAATTAAAAATTAAATATGCACTAATAAATTTTTGTAATTAATCATTATTAAAAAATTAATTACTGATGTTTATTAGTTTCAATAAATAGTTTATGAACTTATAAGTCTAACAAAGTTGGTTTCATATTTTTCCAAGCTAGTATGAATTTTTTGTGAATTTTACAAGTTTTATCGAATTTCTGCGCAAATAATAAAGGAATTCCGAAATGGATAAAGAAGCCCGGGCCCACAGGCCACGTGGCGGCTTCTGGATGAACCGACACTTGTGGCCACAGGGTTGGCGCACTCGATCTGCTGGCCACAGCAGATCCCCGCGGCCAGGCGCGCCCCGCCCGTGGCTCCCCGGCCATGGGAGCTCGCC
>BCLG01002950.1:0-28560 GCA_001602295.1 Zoysia matrella | reverse complement strand
CCAGCTCGCCCGCGAGGGCTGGCCGGCGGCGGCGTGGCTGGAAAAAGGGCGCCAAACGGTCGCGGCGTCATGGGGAGTCCAGTGGATGGGTCGCCGAGGGCGAGACCTCACCGGAAAAGCTCGACGTCGGCGAATGGCTCAGGAAGAGGTTCGGCGGCGACGTGCGGTGGCTCCCGTCAACGAAAAATCACAGAACAAGTACATAGAGCTTTGCGACGGCATGTAGAGGAGCGGCGCGGAGGTTGTAGTTGAAGGAGGTGGCCGGAGGTAGCTCGTCACCGTTGAGATCTCTCGATTCAGAAAGTGGTAGCAGCGGGAGCCCAAAATACCTGCTCGAAAACTCCATGATTCACTTCAAACTTGAACTCTAGGGGTGTGCCAGGCTATAGGAAGGTCGAGGCCGAGAGGAAACGAGAGGAAACCACCTGGAGCACGCCGGATTAAACGAAGAACGGTCGGCTATCTCATAGCTCGAAAATTGGGAAAAACTTCGAATCCGAGGAACTCGGTGCGCAAATGGAGGAGAGAAAAGGGGTTGAAGCTTGGGAATGGGGTGGCGCTCCTTCTGGCCGAGGAAGGAGGGCCGGGCTCGCTTGGGTTTGGTGCTCCACGGCGAGGGTGCTCCGGTCGCGCTCAAGCGGGAGAGAGAGAGAAAATGAGAGCACGAGAGAGAGCGCGCCGGGAGGGAGAGGCTTAAGATGAGGAGGACAGCTAGGTGGGGGTGCGTGGCGAACCCGGGCGACGCGTCTCGTGCATGAGTGCCACGGCTCTTGTGCGCTGTCCGAATGCGGCTGGAGGAGGAAGAAGGAGCAGCTGACACGCGGACCCGAAGAAGCTTCTATTTCCTTATTTCCCGAAATTCTCCAGCAGCTTTCTGTTTTTCCCACAAACGACTAACTTTCCGAGCTCCGATGAATTTTAAAATTTGCAAGGTCGAAGAAATGTTTATGATGAACAACTTTCCTTTTGGAAGAATCTTCAAATTCGAAAGGGATTTAAATCTAGAAAATTCGAAAGGCAGATGACTAATTTTAGAGGTATAAAATAAATTGGAGACTTGAATCTTGGATTTAAATCTTCGCAAAATTCTTTTTATACCTTCTAATCCTTGTGATCATTTTTAAATAAGAATTTTTTTTAGATTTTACTTTGAATTTTCTTGAGCTTGCTTTCTTTGAAAATTTTTAAATTCAAATCAAATTTGAATTTCCTTGACTTGGAGAAAAATATGCGACGTCACAGCTGGGCCGTCGAGCAACCCAGGGCCGTAGTTACCTAGGGTGGCCCCGACATCTCCCATCTTTTGTGCACGGAAAATTTAGTAGCACCGGCCCTGCGGATATTCCCATATTAAGGGCAACAATTTAAAAATTGAGTGGAATACAATTTTAATGTAAACCTCACAAAGCTACTGGAGTGAAACTTTAGCCCTCTGTAGTTTATAAAACTAAACTTCTACTCTATTGTACCCAAATATATGCACTTCTGAGTTTGGTAAAGTCAAATTCTATCAACTTTAACTAAAAATATTTAGAAATTTAAATAATTTCTAATATAAAAAGTTACATATCAGGAAAGTATGTTTCATAAAGAATTTAGCAACATGATTTATAAATGGTAAAACATCATTAATTTTTTATTATTAATAGTCAAAGTTAAAAAAAAAGATGGAGGTAGCACATTAGGCTCGTGTGCGCAGAAGATAACACCCACCTAATTCATCTGAAGCTCTCCAGGGGCAGAGGCAGGAGTCTCAATATCTTCTCCTATGTAAAAAAAAAAAATTTCACAAAATTACACATAATATGACAAAGCTATCACAAAACTATAGATTAAAATCTATAATTTCATAAAACTACGAACTTTTTAACTAATTTAGCACAATACACAATTTAATGATATTGCTCATGAACTAGTGGGACCCACATGAAGTGTATGAAGAACACTTAAATCGGTAGTTCCGTGATAAATTCAACCTAAAATTTATAGTTTTGTGAAACTATGTCTTACATCCAATGTTTTGTAATAATTTATCATCGTTGTGTAGTTTTACAAAATTTATGCATTAGAAAGTTTTCTATAAGTAAATGTTATATTATATACTCTCTCCGTCTCAAATTATAAGTCACTCCGGAGCTCTTCAGTTTTCTCAAAATATAAGTCATTCTCGCTTCCCGATGTACTTTATCTCTTCCCAATACTTCCCTATCTCTCTGTTCTTGTTTTCAGTACATCCTACTTTTCCCACTTCCGTTAATTTTCATGCCCAACTCCAAAACTACCTGTAAATCGGGACGGAGGGATTACTCTATTTGTATTAGTTGAACCAAAGAAGCCGTTTCAAATTATTTCAGCTCAAATTTATTTGTTGACTTCTAATATCAACTTTGATCATTCTGTCTTATTAAAAAAATTCAAATGTGTAAAACTATTAGCTATTTTTTCAAATACCACTAACAATAAAGTAACTTGTAATAATATACTACACTTATCATAATTTTTTTGAATAAAATTAATAGTCAAAATTGATATTTGAAGTCAACGGTGTTAATATTTAAAACCAGAAAGTATATTTATATTATTTAAAAAAAAATGGATTGTATTTTCTTATGAAGCACACGTCACTAGGGCTACAACCTCGTAATAACCTACTCTGAACTTTTAAATGAGCCTCTAGGCTGAAAACGGACGGAAACGGTCGGAAAAACACCTCAACCATTTTCACTTTTATATTTGCGACACCGGACGGAAAAGGAAAAGCTGGAAACGGAAATGAACAGATAAATACGGAGTTCGGAAACAAAACAAAACAGTCGGTAACCGAAAAAGATTTTGAAAATATAAATAAAATAAATATCAAACATTTACTATATGATCCAAGTCTTACAATATATAAAATACAAGTTGCAATTAAATTCACAACATACAACTCAACAACATAGGCCAATAAGATGTTGTTAGGTTCATAACTTTCAATTTTTATTTTTTATAAAAACTTGTTCAAAGGAGATCTCATTTTCATATTTGGCGAAAACGGTAAAACGGAAAAATTCCACTAGAAACGGGATTTTCGTTAAAACGGTCGAAAAAAAGGCATACCGTTTTTATTTTTCTCCACCTATTCGAAATGGTAGAAAAAACAGCAAACAAAACGCGATAGAGACGGGAAATTTCCGTATGGTTTTCAGCCCTACGAGCCTTGTTAAGCACATGCACATGTAGGCCCCCACCGAACACAAGGAGGCTGCACAGAACCAGTCCACGTGGTTCTAGTTTGGTTCGGCTTACAAGACCTAAAGAGAACCAGAATCTACACTGCAGCTGTAACAGCCTGTTATTTTGATTTGGGCCGGATTCCCTTCTCTCCTTTGGCCCATCCGGCCGGCCAACCTTCCGGCGATCTCAGCCGTTGATATCCTCTTGATCGGACGGTTGAGCTCCTCGCCCACCTACCACCGAAGCCCCTCAAAGACCCCCAGAACCCTAGCCGCCTCCCTGTTCCAAGCCTCCCAACCCTAGCCGCCAGCCCCCTGGCCGCCTCTCCTGCCAGCCACGCCGCCTCTGGCCATCGATCGCGCGCCCCTACTCCAGCCCCGCACGCCCCCAGGCCACCGCCCGGTCGCCTTACGCGCCATCCAGCCCCAGCCCGTGCTGCCCCTGCCCTCGCCCGTCCCTGCGCGTGTGCCCGCACACCCTTGGCCACCGTCTGCACGCGCGTCTGACCTGCTCATCCTCTGCACCGCGCCACCGCACCGTCGGATCTAGGCCGCGCCTCCGTCGACCGCGCTGTCTCCGCTCCCGTCGTCGACCATGTCGTTCCTCTGCTGCGTCGAGCCCCTCAGCGCCGCCCCATCATCGTGCACGCCATCCCCAACGCGCGTCGATCCCTCCTCAACCTCGACTCGCCAGGTCCGCATCGCCCTGTTGCCGGCCTCGTCCTCACTAGGTCCGCGCATCGACCCTGCCCGTCGTCGCGCCGTTCTCGGCCCTGGACGCCTCCGTTCCGGCCTGTGCCTCGCGTCATCCCTACTCCGCACGTTGGCACCTCCCCGTCGTCGTCTGTCCACGTGCAGCCGTCGACCCCGTGCTGCCCGTCATCGCGTCGACCTCGGGTCGCTCGTCTAGCTCATCATCGTGTGGCGTCGCCGTCGATCCCGAGCCGCCCAACGCACGCTGCCTCGTCGTCCTTTGTCCGTGCCCACGTCATCTCTGTTCATCGTCGTCAAGGTCGCGTTCGTCCGCGCCTCGCCTCGCCGACCTCGTCGAGCCCCGTCATCAAATCGCCTCATTCGAGTTGTCCTCGTCCTGCTCGCCATCTCATGCGCGGCCGCTTGTTCCCGGCTGTGCCCGGCCGGCGCCACTCCGTCAACCCCATTCGCCTGCGTCCCAGTGGTCGGCCCTCGAGCTCCGCATCGTCCAGCGACGACCGTCCCCGTCTAGCTTCCTCTTCGCGCCGTCTTTGATTTGTTCCTGCAGCACCGATCCCGTCGTCGTCCGCTTTGCTTGTCCGCGTCGCCCGAGCCGCTCCGTCCCGATGTCGTCGTTTTAGGTCCTCGGTGAGCTCTCTTTCTTTCTATGCGTCATTTCTTGTGGTGCTGATCTCGTCCAGTTTCGTTTAGGTGAAGGAAGGTCAGAGGAGTTCTGCTACTGCCGTCGTCGGGTTCCTCGTGTTGGCCGAGCCCTTTTGGTGGGTGAACCTAGCACGTCGCCGTTTTCTGTTTATCTCTTATATGTTGTTCCCAGGCTCGTTGTTGTCTCATTGTGTTTGTTGGCCATTCCTTGTTGACGTGCTTGTGGGGCAGTTCGTGATTGCGTCTGTGATGCCGGAGCTTCGAGGCAGCAGGGCTGCGAGCTCTTCAGTCAGCACGGATCCAATTGGTGCCGTCCGATCTGCCTTCATCTTCCTCAGTTGCACGATCATTTTGGTGAGCTTTCTTTATTCCTGTCGCTTCCCTTGGTCGTTGTTACTGTTGGTTGAATCTTGATCTCTATCTTGTGTCAGAAGGACCAAATCGTCAGAGCGTGAACACATCTCGGTTGCCAGGCCATCGCATAGCCGAAGGCTGTCATCGGAGGCGGGTGGTGAAATCATCAAGGTGGAGCTGCCACCGTCATCCTTGTCACACCGCTATCGTTTCCTTGGTGAGACCGTGTTTCGTCTTTATTTTTCATGTCCTGTTGGTCTACTGCCTTAGGAATAAGCCATGGTTGGCGTTTGTATTCAGATCGGTGGATCACCGCCCTTCTTCGTGTTTGGGCGCCCAGGGTCTGAGCTACGCCGTCTTCATCTAGGCTCGTGTTCCCGCGGTTCCCTTCGGCTCTTGCTCAAGTCTCAGTGAGCATCTCTGTCTCTTTGTTAAGTTCTTGTTTCATTTCAATCTTTGAGCGCTGACTTGTCCATCTCTTTCCTTGGTCGGTTTCGCATCGAGCTACCACTTCGAGTGCAGGTTCAACTGTCCACGTCGTCGTTCCTGGGGTCAACTCACCGATCGTCTCGTCGGAGAGTTTCCCGTGCCATTGACGTTGTCTGCTCTTTGTTGGACCAAGCCATGGTAAGCTCTGTTCTCTTGTTCCTGCGCCTTTCCAGTCATTCAGCAAATTTTGTATGTCGTGGCTGCGAAATGATGCTGAATTTTAAGTTTACCGTTGTATGCAGAGATCGTTCCCTTCAGGCCAAGATCACGTGGAGTTGGTTGTGATCGAACCCAAGTTCACAGTTGTTCGGTCATCTCGAGTTCCAGTGCCATCTTCACCTTGGGTCTTCCTCTCTGCAGCTTTGCTTCAACCTTGGCTCAAGTTTTGGTGAGCACTTATGTTCCTTTGTTCTCCTTTCCCGTTTGTTAGGCCGATCCGTAGCTCGTGTGGTCCATTTCGGTTTTAGGGCAAAGACACGCTGAATCGGCTATGTCCAAGCTTCAGATCGTCTCTTGTGGACCGATCTGTTGACCTGTGGAATCCGATTCAGTTTCGGGGTAGGGACACGCCAGTTCGGCTGTGTCTCGACCCCAGTTTTGTCGTCGTCAGTTGATCTGTGGCTGTTTGGTTGGTGCTGCAGCAATCGGCCTAGTTTTAGGTCGTGGTCACACAGGTTCTTCATGGGCTGTCGGGTGAGCTGTGACCATGCTGCGAGTCCCGCAACCGGGCCGTGTCCAAGCCTTCGGACACGCGCGCGAGCTCCGGCTGTGACCTAGCTTTGGGTCACGTGGCCGTGATCGTGTCCAAGCCACAGTTCGTTCTCTAGTTGTGCAGCCAGTGACAATCCTGTGGGTCACGTGGCAGGCATCGTGTCCAAGTCCTTGCACACGCGTCCACGATCTGGCTGTGACCCAGATTGTGGTCACGTGGCTGTGACTGTGTCCGAGCCTCAGTTCTTTCATATTCGGGTCAACATGTGACTGGAGCCTTGGACACGTGCCGTCTACCGTGTCCGGATCCCAAATCTCATGTGTTCGGCCTAGTTCGTGTCTTTCCTCCGGGACACGATCGGGAGACCGTGTCTTGGAGTCAGTTCTTGTCTGATCCATATATCCGTTCGTAGAGTCCTTTCTAATAATTGTTGAGTTGTCCTTTTCAGCTTCTCACTCGCTTTTCGTGTCGTGTGTCCAGCTGGAGTTGTTGATGAGTTTTTGAAGACCTACACGAGGACCTAGATCCTGGATGGGGTCTTGACTCGCAAGGCAAGCCGCGCTCCTTGACCAAACTTCAATCTTAGTTTTTAAACTGTATGTTTTGTTTGAATCCATAATTTGCATACCAACTGTTTTAAAATATGCTAGCAATATTTCCAAGCCTTGCCTATTTATCGTTTCACATATTATGAGCTCTAGGATTGCTTTAGTACCATTACTTTACTTTTATGCTTAGCCCTGTTTAGTTACATTTATTTACTATACTTCACACCTTATCACTATAACATAGAATTTGTGTTAAATGCTTTTGAACTGTGATTCAAATGTGTGAGTTTTGCTAATAACTCTATACAAACTATTTAGCGGGGACAGGCAGGAGTTTGAGTTGCTGGGAGACTCTGGAAGTCCCTGTGGGCGTATCTATTGCGGGTACACTGGAGGTCTCGGCCTTGGGCCTTCTAAGAGCTTGTTGGTTGTTGGAGTTAAGGTTGGACAGAGAGCCTACTTCGGCAATTAAGAACCGAGTTCTTCGAGCCTTATACTCTCAGTCAATTTTCATGCACACCACGTTACTCTATATGGGCAGACGCTTGATCTTGAAGTTTGCTGAGACTGGTTGTTTACCTATGGGTTGACGATGATGTGTTAGTGTGGTGGAGTTACAACTCCCTACATGAGATCGAGATACCCCATCTGATCAGTGGTAGGCTCCTCACAGCTTAGAACCCGACAGCGTGTGCGACTGGGATTCTTATCCTGGAGGATGGGTAACATCAGTTAAAGCTTGTAGATGGGTCTTGTGTGTCTATTGGGACCACGACACGGGTTTTCGGTGGCACTTCTCGTGGGACCAAGTGCATAAACTCTGCAGAGTTATAGTCAATGCGCATTGCCATATTCTTTTAAAAGGACACTCTTGAGTTGTGCTCCTCGTTGAAGAGTTTTGTTTTCTTCTCTCTACCTCTGTTTTGAAATATTTTGAACTTCAGTCTTTGAGCTCTGACCGGACGTGGAGATTACACCGTCATTTAAAATAAACCTCCGCTCGAGATAACAAAGATCCCTGCAGAGCAAGATAATAAAATCGGACTATTTAAAAAAAGAAATATTCTTGCATTGCCAGCTTTCATACTTGAAACCATACTTTGCATGCATATATTGTTGCTATGTAGCGCGCGGTTTGCTAAATATTTACGTACTCACGATTTTTCCCGTCTTTCTTTTTTAAAGGTTAGCTAGAGAATTGTTCTAATCTTTGCTTCTGCACTCAGTTGTCTGCGAAGTAAAAGTTATTGTTTGGTGCTTGCTCCCACTTGTGTTTTAGTTTCTGGTGTCTCGATAGTTTTGTTTCACTTAAGATGTTCTTATAGATGAGTAAACAAATTCTATTACGTGCTTCTCAATCTTCTGAGATGGACGAAAACACGTGATATCAGGTTTTATCCTAAGGTATGAAAACCCAATCGTTACAGCAGCAGCCTGGAAGATACTGTATGATCAAGACTTCACCTCAGAAGGAAACAAATCAAACCTTGGATGCTCAGATTGTTGGTTCGGTTTAAGACCTCAGAAGTAAAATGGAAAATTGCCATAAAAATAAGTAATCGACGATACACACAGTAACGGGAGTTACAGGACTAGGACGAGCCCAAATCTGCAACTATCACGCCGTACAATAACTGAAGACAAATTATCCAAACGCAACACACTACAACATGGAACTGAGTGGACTTTGGCCAACTCTTCACCACATTAATTGTTCACAAGTTCGGGAACTTTGTTTTGTACTCCTGAGGGGACTGCAAATAATGAAAGAAAGGCAATGTTTCAATTTCTAATAAAAGATCCTCAGTTAGTTTAAGTTGCATTAAAAAAAAATATGGTTCACAATAACAAATTCTAAGCTCTGCCATTACCATAAAGGTTGCAGTAATCATCTTTCCGGCGAACCATCTTCCATGAAGTGCTTGTTGTGCCTGTGATGCGGCTGCCACACTGTCGAATTGCAGATACACAAAACCAGAAGTATTTCTGCTCCAAAAAAGGGGGTAACAGTAAACCACTTTTTAGGTTTCAATGTAAACAAATGTATGCCAGAATATAAGCTAGTGGCATTGTGGCAATTGTATTGTACTACAGATGGTCAAACGCAACACAAAAAAATGAGAAAGCTGACTTACTTATCAACAAAAATATGCTTCACTAAACCAAATTTAGAACATTCATCTTGGACATCCTCTTTAATATCCAAGTCAAAATCAGGATCCGTCTGCACAAAGATGGCATTCTCCCATTAGTCGGATTGCAAATACAAATATAATGCATTTTTAAATAGTAATGATAGCAACATTAAATGGCAATAATAAACTCTGAATGAACCTGAGAAAAAGTTATCATCTGCAAAACAAATTAACAAGATAAAAACTGCAAAGAAATAATACCTCCACTGTTGGGTCAAACATATTCTTAAGCAACAGGAATTCAGTAGGCATCCCTGAAGACTGAGTGATAACGGGAAGCACAGATGCCCCAGAAACTGGTCCAACAGCAGGAATTGTAGGTTGCGGAAAAGGGGAAGCTGCAGGAGCACCCCCGATAACTGATGCAGCTGGCACAGCCATGGAGGTGTTCAGACCAGTGGCACCAATACCACCAGTTAAGCTGCAGATAACAATAAAACGGGATGGTGAAGAACATGTAAAATTATCTGACTCCATGGATGATACTAAAAATTAACAAGCCAATCAAATGCTAATAATATTTATGTATTAGTTATTTAGGCTTTGCAACAAAACAATGCTTAACAAAATACGATGCGTACTTCATAGCAATTGAAGCCTCATTTCATAAATGTTAGCAAATGAAACCTCATTTCATAAATCTTGTAGACAGAAGGTACAACATCATTGGACATATACCTAGAGGGATGGACTTTCTTTTGTAGGCCAATTTGCAAAACAAGATTTAAAAAAACTGACTTTAAATAGTGCATAAAGAAATTTGGAAATAAAACAAAAGAATGAATCAAGACAAATCGATCAGGATAGAAGGTTGTGTAATACCTAGTTGCAGTGCCACTCCGGTCCAATTTCATCATAAGAGCAGCTCTTGAGCTTGCATTCAAAGCCTGCATATTTCAGCAAAAATATAAATACACGGGCACAATAATGATAGATGTAGGTTAATTGGCCTATAACCCTTGAGTTCACTCACTCATACATAATATTACACTAACTTGCACCAATTATGGTGCGAGTGAAGCAAAATTCAGGAACAATAGAAAGATAAACAGAAGGTATTCCCATTTTCAGCACAAAAACTAGACGACTAGAAACTAGGGTAAGTATGGTCTCATGACATGGTTCAATTTTCCAGTATTAAGTCTTAAAAAATGTATAAACAAAAAATGACAAACTTACAACTTCCACAAACCATTGAAATTAAGGACTTTTTTTACAAACCAGTAATAATACAGTGCAAACTTTCACAAACCTGTGCATAAGGCCAATTAGACAAAAGCACTGGTTCAAAATTTTTTGATAAAATAATGAATCATTATTACATATGCGTATGTGTTTATTTGTATGTTTGACTATGGATGAAGACCAACAATCTAGACTTAAAACAGGAAAACAATTGTGACAGAGCCCACCATGTAGAAATATTGTTTCTGTAAAAACAAGAACTATCAGCTTTCCTGTCATAGTACTTAATGGCAAGGATATCAATGCCGAGTTATTTTATCTCATAGTTGACAGTATAAAATGTAGCAACCCTCCCTGGACCTGGCGGAAGCAGGAGCTATGTGCTTGGGCTGCCCCTTTAAGACATCTAGCTCACTTGGAAGGATAACCAATCTCGGTAATGCCTAATGCTAAACCAAGGTGTTGGTAATTGTATAATTTCGCAAACAGAATTAACTTCAATATGTCAATATACATGCATAAATAGCATTATATGCATTTATTGTATTGGAAAACCCGAAGATGAATACTGTTTCTAATACACTAGAGATTAAATTTTGTGGATATTTAAGAAAGAAAGAAGCGTACCAAAACCCTTGTTATAGAAACCTAGAAGACAGGTTAGACCAACAAAATTTACTTACCAGACCTCCACCTTCATCATCATCTAAATCTCCAGTAGTTGCTCCACTAACTTGAGTACCCACATGATCAGTAACAGCTGAAACCTGGTTCAAAACATATTATTAGAGATACTTGAAGGATGACAAATTGAACCATCTCATAATCAATACTAAGCTCTGTTTAAAAAAAGCAGCCACATAGGTGCTAGGTGGAGCTCCACCACTTCATTTTCAACTAAGCTATTAATTGCTTTCCCCTATTTTGAATAATTATGTGGTCATATGCAACGTCTTTCTTTTTTCTCTTTTTATATTTATGGATACAGTCCAATTTACTCCAGTATAGCCACAGTCCAAATAACCCCTTAAACTATTTTTTGGTTTAGTTTATCCCTACAAAATGCCTTTTTGGTTGAATTTACCCCCTTAATACAATTTGTCTTTTTTAATTCTCTATACATAAGCGTAATATTAAAATGAAACTTTATGAGATGATGAAGCACATCATAACACATATTAGAAAAATATGTCTTGAGTTTTTTATCATAATTTTGCATATAGGTTTGTATTTATCATAATTTTGCATATAGTTTTGTATCCTAAATAATTTACTATTAAATGTGCTATGATAAATTATAATAATTTTTATATGTGTTATGATGTGTTTTATCATCTCGTAAAATTTGATCTTAATATTATGATTGTGTATTGAGAAACAAAAAAGACAAATTGCATAAGGGGATAAATTGACCCAAAATCCCATTTTGGTGGGTAAACTGAACTAAAAATAGTTTAGGAGGTTACCTGGACTTAGGCTATACTTGAAGGGACTAAATTGGACTTTATCCTATATTTATTAGCCAAAAGTACAAGCATCTAGGACCAGCGTGACTTAGGAATGCCTAGACGCTAGGCGGTGCCAACCACTCACTTAATTCCTCCGCTTTTTTAAACACTGTTAATAAGTTAAAAAACAGTAACTGGTCAGAAATTCAACCTTAATAACTCTGCCAGCAATATCAAGCTGGCCATTCAAGCTCTGTGCAGCCTTTGCATCTTCAAGCCGTGCAAACTGCAAGGTGCAATAATAACAATGAGCAAAATAATGTGACATTGTCAATGTAGGAAAATGACGGGAATAACATACCTGAATAAAACCATAACCTTTGCACAGGCCAGTCAGTGGATCCGTCGGGAGCTGTACAAGCTCCACTTGGCCAAATGGTTCGAAGACCTGCAAAGCACATTCATCAGTAGACAATAACAGATGCAAGGAACTCATAAGACAAGTATGCGTTATTACTCATAGAACATATAGAATAGCATCCTAAATTAAATAATGATTTTGAAATTCAGAGTTGGAGAACCAATCTTCAAGAGAAACATTCTACGTCTTTCAATAGAAAGCTCCTAAAAAATATATTGATATTTGATATTTCAGGTAACTATTTAAGTCTATGAAGGACTAGTCCCAAAGCATGTTCTTTTCTTACACCAAATACTCAAACCAACACCATTTCAATATCTAGAGATGAAATAGACTAAATTAAATTTTAGCTTCTATGAGCTATCCATTTTTCTGTTCAAGATATCGACATTCAAATATATCCACATAAGCAGTATCCAATTATAACAACTAAAGAAACATCTCCACTAGTTATTGTCAATTGAATATAATATTCACTATTCACGGTGAAAAAAATCCTTAACTATACTGAGCAACAAATTAGCTTGAGACAAATATCTTTGTTCACTAAAATTCAGGCAACAGAAGCAAAAAAACTTGATCTCAGAGGAACCAATTGCGGACCAATATTTATATGGTATTAAAATGAAGCACCAAGATGCCCTTATACATCCACAAGTTGATAGATAAAAGCAACGCTATAGTTGCTATATGTACTCACTCGTGCATTTTCAAAGCATGGTTCAAATAAATGGCAGCTTATATAATTAACCTGTCTCAATTGGTCCTCAGTGATATTGGAGTGTAGATTGCCAACATATAACTTTCTCGCTCCACCTGAAGCTGCACTAGATGTTGCAGTTGACTGAACCAAGTTCTTTTCAGCCTCGGATGGCTTAACCATCACTGGTTGCCCTAGTAGTGGTTGGCCAGACAGAGCAATCGCCATTGGGACAGACATAACATCATAAAACTCGATGTACCTGCCATTTTAGATATATCTTAGCACACAAATAAACAAATCAAATAAAAGAGAGACCAAACAAGTGGGGCTATGTATGTCAAGATGTTTCAAAATATTCACAGAAAAAACTTCAAGAATTTTGATCAAATTTGTGGAGGTTATCGAACTTGGTTCTTGGTTGCCTCCTTTATTGCCTAGAAACCTGCACCAAGTTTTTGTTAAAAATGCACTGGAATCAAGCTGTCCTAGATTGTTGACTGACATCATAATGATCTCATACTCCATCTTACTTGTACATTGCCGATATTCCCAGGAGGTAGACCAAATTATAAATTTTCAGTGTGCAATCCTGTTGAGTATGGCAAACTAATGAAGAATGATCCCCAGGGAAAAAAAAATGCCAAATACGATATTTATAAGAGCCTCAAATAATGATTGAGACAAGATATAAAACATAAACTAAAGAGATGTATTACAATTATTTTTCAAATTAACATATATCAGCTACCTATTATTGAGATATATTTTCATTGGTGTCAATCAACAATAAGCAAAATTGCTCAGCAACAGTGAGGAAGTTCGCTCCACACGAAGGACTGATAATGGTAGAAAATAAAACTACTTTAAGATCACAAAGGGAAAAAAACTAATGTTGTGCTTTTTAAATGCATTAACAATAATCAAGCAACCATGAGTGTCAACTATTTATCTTTCAACCTTGAATGTGTTATAAAAGCATTTTCTGTGCTGATAGAAACAGGGTCTCAAGAGCCATCAAGCCCAAAACAAAAAAACCTACTCAATCCAATTCTGACGACTCCATTGTCTAGGGATAAACACTTGATATTGCCCCCATCCGCACAGCACCACACACAACATGTAACTCATGAGAAAAACAAAGAGAACCAGGAATAAAACCAGCACATAAAACTTACCCGACACCTTTGGAACGACGAGAGTTTCGGTCCATAATAAGGCGAACATCACGGACCTGCATAAAAAGAAGGGAAACATTCAATTCAGCGTAAAGCTAAGATAACCAATTACAGAAAATATATATTCCTATTTAGCATGTTAAACACAGGTAAGATTTATACTAAATTTGTTAAAGAATGTATATACTACACATGATTAATTTTGCAGCTTTGCTATGACATATATCAAAGCCCATCGGTGAGCTTCTAGTGTTAAGTCCATTTTGCTAACACAGAGAAATCCAGATCGCATTATATGTTTCATTTCTTAGCCATAAAATCCTAAACGGTAAATGGTGGTTAAACGGTGACCCACCGTTTAGGTTTTTTTCAGTTTAAACAGCTGTTTAAACCAATTTAATCAAGCTCAAAACGGGATTAAACGGTTTAAACGGCTTAAACAGCCTAAACGGTCACCCTCCGTTTACAGTTTAAACGGGTTTAAACTCCCGTTTAAAACCGTTTAGGAAAACAAGGTTTCTTAGAGAAAATATGGGAAACAAACTACTAGTATCCAGTACAAATAAGTTTATCTAACTAGCTATCGATAAACAATGTAATGAAAACAGGGACCATTTTATATCTGTAAAGCAGTGTACAATCAATATTGTCTCACCTTCCCAGCTCTTGAGAAGAATTCATAAACATCTCTTTCATCTGCCTTCAACGATAGCTGCAGTGATGTTTTAACATTAGTTACTGTGTAAAATAACAAAACTGGATGATGTTGATCAAAATCAACCTGGAAGGCAAATACAGTCCTCTGGTCCCTTTCCGGATCAACTTCTGGTTCTGTACCATCATCTTTCTTACGTCTGTAGATGAGAAAAGGGGAACTAAGTCAGCTCAGATGAAAGCAGAATGCTATGTATCAGTAGTAATAAACAGTAACGTGAATACATATGATATCATCATTTGTTTAGTTGCCACACAGCCTTGAAAAGCTCAAACCATCAGTTGCCTTCAAGCAATCTAACTGGGCCAGCCCAATTCTGTTGCTAATATGCAGGTATTTAAAAGAATATATAAAAAAAAAGAATGGTGACCTGATATCTTGAGTAAAGCCCAAGTGCAGATACCATGTGAGATATCTCTAGTGTACCACATCTGCGAGTGCCCACATTAAAGTTCAACATTCAAACTTAACAGTTCTAATAATAAAAGTGAACTAGGATTGCCTTTACACATTTTATAAAAAAGTTGAAGATTCATACTACTGTGAACTCATTATGTTTGACATACCCGTCAAAATAAAAGACCTGATTGATCCATATAGCAGATACATAATGCTATAATGTACTAAGGAATACTATATGAATTATACACATTACATCGAATAAATCCATCCCCAAGCCTTCTTCAGAGAATCTACTAAGTATACCCAAGGAAATATGAGGAGCCTAAATAAGGGTAAGGAACTATAGATTTCCTCATTGACCATCCTCATCCAAATAGCAATAACGAAGCAATCGATTCGAATCACATCAGAGCTGTCGTGATAACTAGAAAGTCCACGAATTCGCACCTGACATCCCGGTCACGGTAGTGGTGACGCTCGCTGCGCTCGCGCTCCCGCTGCAGCTCCCGCACCATTTCCTCCTCCTCTGCGCGGCGCCGCTCGGACCGGCTCCTGCTCCTCCTCTCCCGCTCCCTTTCCGCGTCCCTCTCCCTGACCCTGTCCTTGTCGCTCCTCCTCTCCTTGTCCCGGTCCCTTCTCTCCCGGTCCCTTCCGTCCCTTTCCCTATCCTTGCCGTCGCGGTCCTTCCCTCGGTCGCGGCTCTTCTCCTTCTCCTTCCTCTTCTCGTCATCCCGGTCCTTCTCCCGGTGCTCCCGGCTGCTGCGGTGCCGGTCCCGGTCGCGGTCGCGGTCCTCCCCCGAGCGGGACCGCTTCGAAGCGCGGTCCTCGTCGCCCTCGCGGCGGCGGGAGGAGCGGTCCTTCTCGCTTGAGCCGTTGGCCGGTGCGGCGGAAGGCTCCACCGCCTTCTCCAGGTACTCGTACTCGTCGAAGTCCATGGCGGCCGCGGCGTGTATCGGGGAAAACCTAGACGGCGGGGTGGGTGAGTGGGCGGACGGGGAAAACTAAACCCTAGCTCGTACTCGGCTGGCCTGGCCTTCTGGATTGAAAAGGACTCGTCGTGCTCCGGTGCTCGACTGCTTAAGTGCTTATTCGAGTTTTTTTTTTTAGTTTTTTTTCGGATTATTTTTTTACTGTAGCTTGGGGGTAAAAAAAAACGCAAAAATAGTTCCAGGACGCTTTTCAGGCGGTGCCCGCGTAGTGAAGTCTTCTGGGCCTCTGGCTGCGATTGGTTGCCCTGGGCGCTTTGGGCTAGGCTTGGGCCGGAGCCAAGCATTTTTCTTTTTTTTTTCGGAAACGCCTCTGCGCCGTGATGTTTGGTTTGCATGTTTTAGTTGGGCCAGGCTGAACTGTGATGGTGATTGGTTGGCTGAATGTTGGGCTAGTATAATGGTTTTATTCTTAAGGCAGCGAGTTTTTTATTAGTAATATTTTTTAGCATAATTATAAAACTAACACGGCATTTTTTTATTTTTAGCAAAAATAGCAGCTCGATCAACCTCTCAGAGAGCGATAGGTTATAGGTACATGTTGCCCGTTAATTGGTGATAGATTATCACGCAGGTACATATCACCCAAGCAATGGACGACAAGCGCCACAAGGAAAATAATTCATACGCAACCATGTATCAGATGTTATCCTGTCTTCCACTAGTTCTGTGATAGGCTCCTACATGGCAACCTATTAGCCACCTAGTGGGAAATATAACTATTTTTGCTAAAATAAAATAGCCAATTAGTTTTATAAATTTAGTTAAAATAATATTATTAATAAAAATATTTCTTTTGTCTCCTCCCCAATCTAGCCACGTGCAGCACAGCTGCATCAGGAGCTACGGGAGCCAATCTGCACGGTCCAGCCGGTCCTGAGGCGACCTCAGCTAATGAAACAGTATGAGTCTGCCCTGCTAGACCTAGCTCAGGAGTGGGTCAAACAACCAATCACTTTTTGTTCGCTCTTCGCGGCGGATTCTTAGCCCAATCACTATGGGTTGTTGGCCCAGGTTAGATTTCGACTTAGATAGAGTATAAATATAAATTTTGCCTAACAACAATAATATCTAGACCCATCCTTATTTTTTTCTTTATTTTACTTTTTGTTATCATTGCTTTTATTTTATTATGAAATATATATTCATATGGGATCTTTTTTTGATACATTAGTCATAAGAATACAAATATGCAATCGAAGTTATATATAGTTCCATTAATCAGTAGAAAAATGAGCATGAAATTACCAAATCAAACAACTACTCCCTTCTTTCAATTATTTGCGTCCTAGCCTCTTCAAGTTTCTCAAGGTACTTATCATTCTCATTTCTCGCTGCATTTCTCTAATCTCATTGTATCTACTCCATTTTATCTCATCTTTCCTCGTTATTTTCAGCACGACCTACTTTCTCACCTCTGCTTTATTCATGTGCCATGATCCAAAATGGCAACTAAATACAGACGAAGTGAGTACCTCCCATCTCACCCACCAAGAATTTTTTTAATCACCCAAAGCTGACACATGTTCCATACTCCAGCATTCAGTGCTTTGTTCGCTCTGTGGCCGTCGAATCCCCTACAGTACGATGGGTAACAAAAACCGAGTGTTGGATGTGTAGGAAGTAGGGGCAGTAAACAACGGGATTCTTCCCTCCGCTTCGGTTAAAATAAAACCTTTTTTCGACCATCCCTCTTTCCTGGGTCTGTTCTTATTTTCTTTTGGCCCACATCCCCATTTTTCGGCCCCACGTGCACTGGATGGGCTGTCTGGTTGTTTTTTTTCCATGAGCGCATTTGGATGGGTGGCCTGGTTGTTTTTTTTCCGCGCGTGCATTTGGATGGGCCGCCTTGGTGACCATTTTTTCCGTGGTACAATGGCTTGTTTATTCTTTTCTTTTTTCCTTTTCTTTTCTTTAAACTTTTTATTCTTTTTTATTTTGAATTTTATTTTCCTTTCCTTTTATTTTTTTACTTTTCAAAAAAATTATCATTTCTCGTCCGCCGCCGTCCGCCGCTGAAAGCCGGTGCGCTTCACCATCAGGGGGTTCAACTACTACGAGCTGGTGCTCATCACCAACGTCGCCGGCAGTGGGTCCGCGGCCAGTGCCTGGGTCCAGGGCAGCAACACCAACCGGGTCCCCATGTCCAGGAACTGGGGCGCCAACTGGCAGTCGCTGGCGGGATTGGCTGGCAAGGCGCTTACCTTCGGCGTGACGTCCTCCGGTGGACAGACCATCGTCTTCCGGAACGTCGTGCCGCCGAACTGGCAGTTCGGCTCGTCATTCATCAGCAACTTGCAGTTTTCCTACTGATCTACGTACGCAGGTGGTGCGTCAATCTAGCTGCTAGCCATAGGAGGGAGTTCGAGCTATCCTATTTGTGGATGGAGCAGCTGGAGAGAGATGTCGCATCTCTTCGTACGGCATGGATGGGTGCTCTGCATAAATTTTTTTTTTGTTCAGGTTTTATATGTAACCTGACGGACTGTAACTCATTAGTCGCCATATGACAGGTTAGCGCCTAGCTACCTCTGTATGACTGTATGAACCGTATAGATATTGGCTCAGGCTCACAGGATCTATACAATGGTGGTGCTTAGACGTGGGGCTTACAAGAGAAACCATATTTTTATACCACGTTAGGAGTCAGCTGGAGCTTTAGTGTGGTGGTGCTGAAGTACGGAGTTTAAACAAACTTCAAAATTTCACATTGTATAATAAAAAATTCAATATTTCTAAACATGCTTTGCCGGTATTTTAAAAGAACATATTCATCATTTTCACAAAAAAATTAAATATTGATGTAATACATAAAAAAATATTGACACGGTACTTATGAAATGATCAAGTTGTTAAACACCACCATAGTTCAAATAGGATTTGAAGATGAAGTTATAGTTTAAAAGAAATTTGTGTTTAAAGTTTTAAAATTTGTTCCTTTTTCTCCACCTCACATCCACGCAAATTAGATTGTGACATGTGGCGGTTTGCCCCTTCCCTTTTCCACATATTAGCTATCCACATCTAGGAAGCGAACGAGCCTCTCTAGCTAAGTTGGATGGTTAGCTCTAGTAGCACTGCTCATTCCCTGTGGAGTGAATTTTAGGCATGTTAAAAAAATCACTTGTTGAATGCCATTTACTCTGTTGAATCGGTCTTTGGTGGATAGTAGGCTCAAAATATAGATTAAGCCCACAACCACAAGGAGCAGCTCCCTAAAGTTGGGACCAGAGTTCATGCATGAAGTTTCTTGATTGAAGAAGGTGAAGCTTCTCTATCAAAGACAATCGTAGTGGGTCTTAAATCTTAACCCGTACCGGCCCATGTTTTTTTACATATCACTATCTCTATTTCTTAAAAAGCACAATTTTTTTCTGAATATTCACAGTAAAATGTCTTCAACAAAGATGAATTAGACTACATGCACACGATAAATACACTTAGAGTTATCCTTTCTTAAAATTTGACAGAGAAAATATCTCTACATACATCTCTTACAAATCTAGTAAACGAGCTCTTCCGAATCTCCAAAATTTTGGACTCACACGGATCATTTTTAATTAACAAAACACAACTATTCGAAACAAATATACGAGATTCAAGGAAAGTTGTTGAAAAACAAAATAAATTTATTTTAATATAATATATCATTCTTAAGTTGATATTTTTTTTATGCTGTAGCATTAACACGAAGATTGAGACTAGTAGAAGAAGTCGCGCTTGTGTGGGATTAAGGGTTTGTAATATGATCCAACCCTTTGTAACCCCATCTCTGGAGCCCATGTGTTCGCAGTAGGCCTCTAGGCATCATGAAGAGGTTAGGGTGGGTCCTGTTTCAAGATGCGTATGTTATTTTGCATCCTATCTCCGACCCACCTAGGATTCGCCGATTTCTCTTTTTCAGCCCATTTACTTTGCTACAAGGACCAGTCCAGTTAACAAGCACAAGTTTGCAGCTAATTTCATAGAAAATAACAATAGCAACTAGTTAAAAAAACATCCACACCTCCTGCATTGCTAGTTATAAAAAATATTTTTCTTTATTAATAGAAATATATATATAAATGATAGTAAATATGTAAAATAAAAACAATATATAGCCAGAACAATGACAATGAAATTCTATTGTTCTAGTGACAAAAATCAATTGTTCCATCCTTAAATCCAATTGTTCCAATATTATAATCTAATTGTTCTAATAGCAGAGATTAATTGTTTCAGTTATTAAAACAAAATATCGTACTGGTAAAATAAATTATTTAAAATATATCGATGAATATGCATAAGAAGTAAAAGAAAGTAGAAATAAAAAATGATAAAATATAAAATAAAATAACAAAGTTTAAAATATAATATTAAACTATAAATATATAAATATATTAAAATTTAAATATAAAAATAAATAAGTATGCAATTAAAAATAAACATAAAAATGAAAATACAAATAGGAAATATAGTAGGAAGCAGAAAATAGGAAAACGTTTGTTGGGCCGGAAAAGACCAAACAAGATGAGTACTAGGTCGTAAAAAGAAAAAAGTCCAGCTGGGAAAGGGTATGCGGAGGAAGGCTTGGTATTAACCTATGCGGTGGCGATCATTCCCGGGTTAGGGTGCCTTGTTTGGTAGGAGTAGGCTGATTGTGCTGGACCTGAGTTGGGTAGTGTTTGTTTCTCTGTATCTACTCATCCAGTACGAAACAATCCGGGATCTGACAAGCTCACCATGCTTGGTTTGCTGGATGGATGAAACGGTCCGGAATATTCCATGAAGATCCTGGACCATGGCGTGCGGCAAAAATCATCGAACGACTTCGTCCAGGATACTTCCGTCTTGGTGCATGGCGAGCTGGAGCTCTGGGATCAGGTGGAGTTGGGCTCGCCGCTCGCGACGGCTCGCGGCGGCGCACGGCGGCAGCTCGCGGCAACGCCCGGCGAGGCGGCAGCTTGCGGCGACGCACGGAGGCGGCTCACGCGGGAGCTCTCGGCCACGCGAGGTGGCGGCTTGCGGCAACGGCGAGGCGACACGTCACGGCGGCAGCTAGCAGCGGCGCACGGCCGCAGCACGCGGCAGTGCGCAGGCACCCAGCAAGACAGCAGCTCACGGCGACGCACGGCAGTGGTGACTTGTGTCCGCAGCTCACAAGGCGCTGCGGCGGCTCGGGGCAGTGCGTGGGCGCCCGGCGAGGTGGCAGCGAAGGCGACGGCAACGGCATGCGGCAGTCGCGGCTCACGGCAGTGGAGGTGGCGCCATGGCCATGGTCTCGGAGTCTTCCTTTCTTTTGTTTCTCACTGCCACGTGAGTCCGAGTTGTAAGAAACTGAAACGGTTCGTGCAACCAAACGTGAACTTGCATTATTTCATCCAATCTCTCGCTCAAACAACCAAAACATTGTACTTGAATCATTCCATTCAGGATTGAATTCATCCAAGCAACCAAACACTACTTTAGTGGACAGTTTGTTCGATAGGTTGAAATCGAGATGAGTCAATACTAACCGTTCGATTGATCAAAAAGAAAAAAGTGACAGAAAGGTTAAACAAACCCGACGAGTGCAACGAGGCCTGGCCTGGCCATGCCGGAAACAATTGCAATTGTTCATTCCCACCATCCACGGATGCAAGGATCCCGTGTAACTGATCCAAAGAACTTTAGCTTACCAAACACTTGAACTGTAGTTGCAGCTCCAGGCTTTCAAACGCGTCCAATACGAGTGTGTTCGATTGCTATGACCACGACGATTGCTGCAGCTACACAGAGTCAAATGCTGCTGTGTGTCACAGCCATAGCCACGGCGAACGAACGGTCTTACGTTTCAGCCCATGGTACCTAGAGAGAGCCCACAGCTCAGACCACCGTTCAAGAGTGACGCAACACGAACCCCTGCCCTCCACTCACCAGACTCCAGCGCAGCGTGGCTCGTGGTCGTCTCCGTCTCCGTCTCCGAGAGGTAGCACACACGAAGGCTCTCAGCAAAAACGCGTCACCACGTATCACGAACAGTACGGCCACCGTCGACCCTGCCTACCAAACTAAACCGAACTCTGACTCATCCGTCGCCGTCCCTCCATCCCGCGCGGCCCCAACCGCCGTCCATGTGCCCACCTCGTTGCCCTCCTCGTGGACGCATGTGGGGCCGCGTTCTCCGCTTCCTTCTCCGTCTTCCTCTCGATCGCCGCCGTGTGCCTCTCCCATTTCTTAATCCTCCTTTCATTCTCCTGAACCCGTTGTTAATCCTGCACTTGGAAGGCCCCTGCATACCTTTCGTCCGGCATCACAGCACAGAATGCCGCGGTGATTATCGCTTAATCAGGCCGCTTCGCATCATGACGTGGGATTCACGATTGTCAAGTATCCACGATCCATATCCAATGCGGAGTTGTTCCTATCTGTTGCTGCTGCATGGACGTGGCGAAGCTGCTGCCCGAGTGTCAAAGGCATTGACATGGCGCTTGCACGCATGTGATCTTACCTAGCAACCTACCACTGGGAGAGATCAGCGAGAGGACCGCGCCGTGCAATCATCCCCCTATATTCCCTGCCAACGACCGTCATTCCGATCATCGCACAGTACACCCCCTGCAAGGCTGCAACTGGCCGCTCAGCTCATGTTATTTAAGCTACGCCGCGTGCCACGGTCGCTGCAACTCCTTCCGCAGTTGTTTTCTTGATCAGCATATCCTGCCCACCGTTGCTATCTTCTTGCCCCAGATCCTTCGCTGTGGTTTGGTGATCCATCGCCTTTCCGCGATGGGCGTCGCTGCGGTGCTGCTCGTGACGTCCTTGGCCGTCCTCGCGCTTCTCGTTAGGCCGGCGGCGGCGCAGTGGAGAAGAGGGACGGCGACGTTCTACGGCGGCAAGGACGGATCCGGGACGATGGGTACGTAATTTCCATGTCCGGCGGTCGCGCACCATCGCCGTCAACCTCCACCAAGTGCTGACCGAGCTGCCTCCCTTGATCGTAACGTAACAGCCTGCTGATGAACTGCTTGCAGGCGGCGCGTGCGGTTACGGCAATCTGTACACGCAGGGCTACGGCGTCAACAACGCGGCGCTGAGCTCGGTGCTGTTCAACGACGGCGCGTCGTGCGGGCAGTGCTACACCATCACGTGCGACACCAGCGCGTCCAACTGGTGCAAGCCCGGCGTGTCCGTCACCGTCACCGCCACCAACCTCTGCCCGGCCAACTGGGCCCTCGCCAATGACAACGGTGGCTGGTGCAATCCCCCGCGCCCCCACTTCGACATGTCGCAGCCCGCGTGGGAGACTATCGGCATCTACCGCGCCGGCATCATCCCTGTCCTGTACCAGCAGTAAGATCGATAATCCACCACCGCATATACCATAACATACACCTTGCAATGCAACCCTCTAGCTAGAGCTTTTGTGCCTGACAACATGGTATGGCCACTGCAGGGTGAAGTGCTCCAGGCAGGGAGGGGTGCGGTTCTCCATCTCCGGGTTCAACTACTTCCAGCTGGTGCTCATCACCAACGTCGGCGGCAGCGGCTCGATCCGGTCCATGTCCGTGAAGGGGACCAACACCGGGTGGATCCCAATGATGCGAAACTGGGGCGCCAAGTGGCAGTGCAACTCGCCGCTCTCCGGCAACGCGCTCTCCTTCACCGTCACCTCCACCGGCGGCCAGACGCTGTACATCAACAACGTCGTGCCGTCGTGGTGGGTCTTCGGCATGAACTTCATCAGCAACCAGCAGTTCTCATATTAGCTACCGGATCAAGAGAGGGTTGGGGGTGGCGGAGCTAGAGTTACAAACTAGAGTGGGTCGAAAGAGAGGCAAAAACAAAAAAAACCAGCTGCTATAGTACTGCTACAGTGCTAAAATTGACAGCTTTTCAGATTCTCAGAGTGCGCCGGGGCCACCCGTCCACCCGGCTAGCTCCGCCCATGGTGGCACTGACGCATGCATATGCGACCGCCTGGATGGGATGGTTAAATTAATCGGGTGGTTGACTTAATGATATGTGCAATGTGGGCTGATCTGTGATTGGAATCTGTGAGTTACATTTCTGCTGTATGTATGTACATGTAAATCGACCATGTCTATTATTGAGTTATTATTTTGATTCGTAAATCTATTCAATCATTTGTCTTCTCGAATGGGATCTGGGAGTATATGCTTCTCTTTTTCTACATTACTACTAATTTGCATGACATGCCCACTATGTTGGCCTGGTTATAAATTAATCCTCTCCGGCGTATTTCAGGTCATAGTGCGAATTCTCTATATTTATGCTTACAAAAAATTTGCTACTTAGTAAATAACTACAGGTTGTAATTTCGGAGAAACCAAACACTACCGTCTATCTATGCATTCTGAAGAGAATTATGAATACTGTGGATTTGTCATCCAGTTTTCTAGGATTTTACGGATCTCTCTCAAATATTCAGCTACATTGAATGGCCAATTTTAAAGTCACATGCAATACTTAGCGGATGCTGTCACGGAAAAAGGCTTCACAACGCAGGTTAGAGCAACTGACTACTGGTTTAAGTGGCACAACTTATCCTAAAGCTCAGCAAATTGAACTAAAATGGTTGTGCTCTCTCAGCAACAATTTAAGAACAAACAGTGCAATGATAAATACAAGTATTTTTATAACCGTCAAGTTTATTCGCCTAAGTAGTCCTGAAAATAATAATCTAGTAATGTTAAAACATTACTGAACGTGTATTTGTCATAGATGTCTTTAGGTGGTTTTTAAACAATAACACAGGATTCCAGTCTCCCTTCCACTGTGCATACTCATATATCAGAGCGAATGCATTAGAAACGATTCATATACTAATGCTAATTCAAAAACACTAGAGTAATTTTTATATAATTATAAATATATTTGATCTAATATGTGTAATCACCTTTTTTGAAATGTGATACTGCAGAAAAAGAATTTTCTCAAGTAAATTGTAATTATTTGGTAAATAATGGAAAAAGGTGAATAGTTTTGTGATACATATCTAACTAGTTGTAATTCTATACGGTGCTAACACTGCTAAGCGAAAAACATTCTTATGTATTTATATGCTACATAATGTTTCAATATTTATATGTCAAAATTTATCAAAATTCATAATTTTTATCAATGATTGATCCAATGTATATAATGTGCATCAAGATGGATTGAATTTACCTTCACTTGTCAAAAGGAAATATGAGAATGGTTAAGCATTCACATGGCATTTTTGGAGTATAAAACAGTCTTTGTAAATTCTGAATTTTGAATTTATCCTACTTGGAGAAATTAAGCTAATATGTTGTTTTGATACTTGCTATTGTATTGGAAACTTGTATGTCCAATATATTCTCATAATAGTATTGTAATTCCAAATGACCAAGTGCAACTAAAACTATGCTACTTTGCAAAACTCTATCGAAGTAACTGAGACAATAATATTTTTGAGGAAAAATGGGATAATATAGTTGCTATTAAGTCAATAATAGATAATAGTTATTTAACATATAAGTATATATAGCAAAATTTACATGCATTTATTGTACAACTCATAAGACAACATATAAAGCAATTGTTAAGAATCAAATATTTATCTTGAGCGTAGAAAAAATTTATATGCGCGCACCTCCTGCAGTACGTCTGGACTCTGGAAGCATCACATAGGGAGATACCGTCCACCATGGATGCAATGGTATCCATTAATTTGTACAGAACCGCAAGAGGTAGCGTTGGATATTCAAGGCATTCCGCTTGCATATTTTAGTAGTCGAAATTCTGGTATGTGTTGAAGGTCTGGCCAAACTTCCACCACGCCGGCGCAACATTGAGGAACTGAATGTACTGCCCTCCGGTGCTGGTCACAGCGAAGCTTAACCCCTGTCCGGCTAACCCCGCGAGCGACTGCCAGTTAGCGCCCCAGTTCCTGGACATCTGGATCCACCCCGTGTTGGTGCCCTTTATCCACGCGGCGCGCACGGATCCACTGCCAGCGAGGTTCTTGATGTTGACGAGCTCGAAGTAGTTGAACCCGGCGACGGTGAAGCGCACACCGCCACTGCGCCAGCACTTGACCCGCTGGTAGAGCACGGGCACGATCCCGGCGCGGTAGATGGCGATCGTCTCCCACGACGGCTGCGACATGTCGAAGTGCTGCCGCGGCGGGTTGCACCAGCCGCCGTTGTTGCTCGGCTTCGCCCAGTTGGCGGGGCACAGGTTGGTGGCGGTGACCGTGACGGCCTTGCCCGGCTTGCACCACCTGGACTTGCTGGTGTGGCACATGACGAGGTAGCACTGCCCGCACGATGCGCCGTCGTTGAAGAGCGCCGGGCTCAGCGCCACGTTGTTGATGCCGTACCCGGCGTCGTAGAGGTTGCCGTACCCGCATGCCCCACCTGTGCACATGATTGGTACTCCTTCAGTAAGCTACAAGTGCTACTTGTAGCAAACAAAATGCGCACGCACACATAGTAAATTTTAGCTCTTGTACGAGTTAACGATGCATTTAGCCACGCTTACCCATGGTGTCGGAGCCGTCGGCTCCGCCGTAGAATGTGTGGCGGTGGCCGGAGACCACTGAGCCGCAGCCAGCGCGAGGCACGACGCAAGGGCCGTGAGCAAGGCCAGAGTCTTGGCCATCCCCATGGACGACAATGCAGCGGTTAGCTAGCTCGCTGTGTAGCCAAGGAATGAGATGGAAGATCTTGAGGAAGGTTAGCCGTGGGAGGAGGATGACAAGATCCCTTGCGTTGGGCATGCAAGCCGGTGCTTATATAGCTCTCTGAGACTTGAAGGATCGATCGGCGAACAACGACGACGGCGAGGAACAAATGCCTTGTGTCAGAAGTCAGAACACCACCCGCAATCCGTGTTCCGTACCCGCACATGGCCGGAGTCGATCGACGCGCGTACCATGTCATGCGCCGACTGCAGGCCACCACCACCACCGCCGCCGCTTCAACACGAAGGGCCTCTGACTTTGGCGATGGCATGAGTAACCAACACCATAGATGCAGCAGGCGTTAATAGTAAACTAGTCCGAGATAGCTGCTGCCTCCGTGCTGAAAGATTCGCGCGGCAACCAACTCGGCAACTTACTAACCGCTTCCACATTAGTTAGTTGAAGCTACCCTTCTGTTCTCCGGATGTTCTAACGTCTGCGTACGGTTCTGAAGAAGGATTGTTGATCTAGTCTCGTGTCCACCGGTCGATCAGAATCGTGGGCTGGTTGGTTTAGTTTGTTCAGAGTTTCAGACCATCAGAGATTGCGAACAAGGCCAACCTGAGAGTTCGCAATTTTTTATTTGAGGAAAAAAAAAACCTAGCACATGACATCAAGGATCCAGTGTTGTATGTCACCTTTTTGTCAACCTAGGTAGCTCTACCCCCAAATGGTGCTACGCTGGAAGCACATGTGATCTAACGGTAGTCCAACAGTCGACGGTTGAGGCACATGACTGGCTGAGCACCGTACCTCTCAAGTTCTCAATTCAATCAACAAAGATAAAGGGCGTAGTACACTATTAATTATAGTAGCTCCAAAAATGAGCTTTTTGTTAGCTGGATCATGCTGCACCGTGTTGGGCACAATGTACGCTCTGGTACGTATACGAACAACCTATGCAGTACTACGTCGCTTTTCAATCCAACGAATGGAGTACATAGTTCAATGATTGGCCTATATATGTCCACCAACCAAAATTCTTCTTGTTTCTGATCTTCCAGAACGAATGATCAATGCCGACCAAACTCATCGTCGTTGTCATTCCATCCAATCTTGCACTGGACGCGAAAATGACGCTACTAGTATTTGGATTGATTGCAGGTGTTGAATGAATCAGCTTGTGCGCAAGACAAACCGTGGATATTAGTTCGGCAATACTCCGTACTGCTCCTCAACGTTGATACAGTTCACTTTTAACATTAACTATGACTATTTATTTTATTTAAAAAAATATAATAAATATAATATATTTTTTATAATTTTTTTATTATAATGGAATTTGAAACACGATTGAACTTGTTTTTTAATAAAACAAATAGTCCAAGTTGATGTTAGAAGTCAACGATGTTAATATTTTAAAATTGGAGGGAGTACGTAATAACCAAGTAACGGAAACACACATATTAACTTGAGCACTGACTCCAGTAACATTTTTTTCTTTGTCAGTCTAAGAGCCCGGCCATGTGCTGCCACACAACTACACAAGACAACCGTAGGGTACCCTCCCCTCTTCCGTTCACGGAGTAATTTACTCCTTTACTGTATGCCATCAAATACTCATATAATCTGTTATCGTGCAAAGCCCACCCTTATTTACCATGTAAAACGGACCAATGTACACATAATGGAGGTGTAGAAAAGACCATTTTGCCCATGTCTGTCTTTCCTTTCACTCGTTAAGAAAAAAGGCAAGCTTACCCTCCGCCGCTGTCTCGTTGCTTGGCCTAGCCTTCCTCCTTCTCCAGCTCCCACAAATATTGCTCCCCTTGTCGCGCACCCCGTTTCCGAGATGCACTGTGATACACGTATCAGTCCCTGGATCAGTAGCTGATACGCACAACACAACAGAATGTATATCGAAAGCATACTTCGAAAGGAAAAACTAACCTGAGACAGGACTTTTAGTGGCCACACCATGAGGATCTCTACAATCCTACCCGGTTGACCAACTAAAAGCAGAGCA
>BCLG01002949.1:32987-54484 GCA_001602295.1 Zoysia matrella | reverse complement strand
AGGACATATTTTTGGAATACGAGTCTAGAGTTTACAAGCACCTGGTTTCTACCATTGATGCTGAAACAGAGTGTGCAATTCGGGAGATCCTAAAGTCCTTTTTGAAGAAAATCTACAGGAGGAAGAAGTAGAGGATCCTAATCCGACTGCTCTGCGCTCGTTCAACCTGAAGAACATTTCAAGCGTTGGTGGTGTGACGGGCAGCTTGATTGTATTTAGCATATCGACATCTCAGATGTCTCCTGCCAAATCAAAACCTATTGACTGTAAGACTCAGAATAAGATATATGAATAAATGAAATAGTTATACGATGCTACAACAAATGAATGGGTTGCTGCCGGTTTAAGCAGTGAAATAGTCATCAGCTTGTAATAAGCAATATAGCTTTGGAAATATAGCCGGCCGCACTGCCATGGCAATCACCAGAGCTGCATGGCAAGGAGCTTAACACCTGGCGGTGTCTTATTGGGCGATCCGGCTGCGTGGCACGAGGATGTATATAGTTAAGCTGCGTAATTTGCGTACGTTTGGAAATGATTTGAGTTTTTTTCGTTCCTGCAAATTCTTATATTCAACGCGGATGCTACGGTTCCTCCGTGATTGAAGGAGCTCACCTTTACCTTGTTTTAAGGCACTGACATGGGGGAGGAATTATTCAAGGAACGTTCCTTTCCGGCTTCAGCTGCTGAATCCTGCATGCCCTCTTGCACGTTGTGCTACAGCTCTGTCGGTTCCCTGAAAAAGTTTCGGCGCGCATATGCGAAAGGCTTGGTGAATGATGAGAATCAGAGCAGTAACAGTAGGCAACTTGCCCTGGTCAAAGTAGTATGCAAACTGCAGAGGTACCAAAATAGTTTCGAGAACGTCGCTCAAATCTACAGAGAAGAAAAAATTGCAAGGATAAGACCTACTCCTGCAAAGGGTATGGATACCAGATCCAGATGCCACAACACAAGTTGATTCCCGTAGAAATGTCCAATTTCCCGTACAAAACAGCATGCCCAACGCGCTCCACTGATCCAGAAATACAGCAATAATCTAAGCCGTCAAGTTGCTTCCTTGGCACAGCAACATTTGCGTCTCCGACGTAGTACTAGGCTGCAAACGCTACTCTACCCATTTCCCCGAGATGCCTACTCCGTCCGCACCAATTGGGCTGCATGTTGGTCGTCTGAAAACACTCAGACCAGGGTGCTTGTTTTCTGATTCCGATGCGTCAGTTGGAGGAGGGTAAAGTATAGCCTGATTTTTTAGTGGGTTAATATAACTGCTCCGGTACTTCTGCTTCTTCCATAGCTAGATTCACTGGGGCATGGCGGGCAATGACGCCACAGCTGACAGAGATGGTTAGTGACGAATCTGATACGCCATACCATGCTGCTCCAACAATGGTACCAGTACTACCTAAATAAGGTATCGACACGCCAAGGGTGACACCAGTCAAATGAGGAGTACACGAACAGAGATATACTGACCGTGGGAACTCTTGCTGAATGCTGATGGCAGCAGTCGTTACTTGAATTCGCTTTCCTACATCCGGTCCCAAGGGTGGGTTCAGACTTTCAGTCGTCTCGTGCCTTCTCCGAAGCACGCACCGCACATCGTCAACTACAATGATTGATGGATGGGAATGGACTAACCCCCTAATTACCCGATGCATGAACAGTGAGTTAGCTGAACCAGGATAACACCCGAAGCACTTAGCCAGAACAGGGCCATAGATGGGTCACAGACGAGACGATGATCCTGACAAGCAGGTCGTAGCAACGGAAAGCGTCCGTGTGTCTCTCCATCATGTCCGTGAACCTTGTTTTGTCCCGGCGCCGCGCGCGCGCTGGCTCTCCTTGCATTGGGAGGTAGAGAAGAGGACAGGACACAGGGAAGCGGAGCGCGGCCTCGCCAGTCGCCACCATGCGTGCGTGCCCGCCCTTATGGGTGCTGGCCGGCCACGACCACGAGCTGGACGCAACGAGGCCATGTGAGCGAGCTTTGGATGGTAGCCAGCTGCAGGGCACTGACTCAGTGTGCGTGGCATGCCGAGGCCGAGCTCTACGCAGACGACGACGAGGACGCGGCGGTGCATGCGCTCGATGTAGCCGTCCACCGAGGTTCCCGTAACAGGACTCACGATTCAGCGATAATCAAATAAGCCCTAGTACCTTGGTAAAACACCTTGATTAATGAGAGACCAGCGGTATCCTTGAGCTGAACCATCTCTGAACCACGTCTGCCTGAATGTCTCTGATCGGTCCCTGCATAAAAAATGCCATCGGTGACAGGAAAAGGAAAAGGTAATTTGCAATATCGGTATTACTCCCTTTGTTCATAATTATAACAGAATTATAACATTTAAATTTTATTTTTAAATATATGTTATTCTCACTTTTAAATACATATTTTTTAAATAAATCTATCTCTTTTCTCTACAATATTTTTTATTATTTTTTAATTTTCGTGTCTAAAGCTAAAATAACTTATATTTACGCACGAAAGTAGTACCTTAAAGAGCAACTACTGTATCCCTCGATCCCCGCCGTAATGTTCCCGGCTCGTTCTCCTCCTCCCCCCGCAACGTCATACTCCTATATATCAACGGCTACCTCCCGCACTTTTCTCCTCGCTACCGAGCCCGCCGCACACGCATGCTAGTGCCGCCTGCGTCAGTCAGTCACACACTCCCACGAACACCGACCGAGGAAGAAGAGGCCATGGCGAGAGCCCCCGGCGGCCTCCTGTTGCGCTGCGTGGCGCTGCTCGCGGTCGCCGTTGTTACGTCGAGCGTCGTGGGCGCGGCGAGGGCGCAGCTGCGTCAGAACTACTACGCGACCTCGTGCCCCAGCGCGGAGTCCACCGTGCGCTCCGTCATCTCGCAGCGCCTCCAGCAGAGCTTCGCCGTCGGGCCCGGCACGCTCCGCCTCTTCTTCCACGACTGCTTCGTCCGGGTAAGTAATTAACTGGTCTCCGCTGGGCTCGCAGTCTTGTGGCACGGGTTCGCCAATTACAGTGTTGGTTGCTGCGCAGGGTTGCGACGCGTCCGTGATGCTGATGGCGCCGAACGGGGACGACGAGAGCCACAGCGGCGCGGACGCCACGCTGTCGCAAGACGCCGTGGACGCCATCAACAAGGCCAAGGCGGCCGTCGAGGCGCTCCCAGGCTGCGCCGGCAAGGTCTCCTGCGCGGACATCCTCGCCATGGCTGCCCGCGACGTCGTCTCCCTGGTAAGCTGTTGTTGCTCATCCCGCCCAGCAAGTGGACGCACTGCACTGCTCTGTGCTTAAAATCTCGTAGAGACACGTAACATGGCTCGGTGGTGCATGCATCCCCCACGGTTCGGCTGTCTTCGCCGTAGGCTTGCCAGCGGCCAGGCCACGCACGGACCCACGCCGGTAGACAGCCTTGCTGGTCTGTTCACACTCCCGTACTCGTCCCAACGATCCCCAGTTAGGTCACTGATGGCTGTGTCGAGCTGCGTCGCAAGGTCCACCACGCCGGCCTGGTGACAGACGGGACCGCGGGCACGGGCACTGTTCCAAGCCTGCGTCCCAGCGACTTTTTTCGACGCGCGCAGTCCCCATGAACCAGGCCAGCAGGGCACTCCCGGTCCATGACCCGGGCCTGCACAGCGCGGCACGCGCTCTCCCGGTGGTGAAAGGGATGCATGTGAAGCGTGTCAGCCGCTGGCCCGCGGCCGGACGCCTCGCGTCGCCACCCGCGCGGTGGTGTTCGGCGGTGGCGCTGCTCACTCGCGGCGTGGGCGTGAACGCCGTCGCTAATCGTACAGTACAGGTCGTTGCGCCGGATGCCCGGGGCTTTCCCGCCTTCCGAGACGAAAGCAACAGCGGTTTCTACCAACCCCCTGCTTGGCTGCTTCGTGCGATGCGCTTTTTGCTGCCTGGATTCTTGCGACGGCGACATGACATGAGATGAGAGCCTTGGTGGCCCGGTGCGGGGTGTTTGCCAGTGACGTCCGTCGAGTGAGAGCCGGACAAAGTTTCCACTGCGGAGACGAGACTGTAGCGCGCTGGAGAAGAAAATTGGGGCTGATGCCAACGGATCCTCTAAACCGAACATTTAACCGTGCATATATCGCTAATGTTTTACTACAATGACCATGACATTTCTGTTGTGGCAGCTGGGCGGACCAAACTACGCCGTGGAGCTGGGGCGACTGGACGGCAAGACGTTCAACCGGGCCATCGTGAAGCACGTCCTCCCGGGGCCTGGGTTCAACCTCGACCAGCTCAACGCCCTGTTCGCGCAGAACGGGCTCACGCAGACGGACATGATCGCGCTCTCAGGTGCGTCAGTGTTCCTCCTTGCTCTAGCTACTTAGTTTTTGATCGATACCTGGTGAAATCAGAACGTCATGGTCTTGAGGTGCCAAGCAGATTAACCTTATCAATTAGCAATGCGTCTCGTCAGTATTTGTTTATTGAGTGGGTTGATCGCAACGTAAGCATCTTCCTCCTCGTGGCATCTGCCTGTAGTTCACGTGACATTCTCTATCCGTGTTGGGAGCGGAGGACAAAGTGGTTCACTATTCTATACTGTCTTCCCCTGTTCTTTCGAAAAGTCATAAAACCTTGTTTCGTATTGTTTGTTTAAGAAAGCTATCAAAACAAAGCGGATAGTGCTTTACATGAGGTTTTTTCAAGTTCTGTGATAACCTAGAATTTATATTTGTCTAAGCTACAATTTTGGAACGATAAGAATAGAGTACACGGTGAACAATTCTACTTCTTTTTTTTGACTGTTGGATCAGTACCCAACAGCTAACCTACCTATAGGTGGAAAACCAGAATGAAGTGGAATAGTAACTGTGCTATCATTCAACAGTAAATCAGTTACCAGTACTACTCCTGTACTATAAAATAGGTGTCATAGCTTTGAATCCATATTCATTTTGAGTGGTTTGTAATTTCTGACAGTTTTTTATATCATTGATTCTCTTTGGAGAGGAATAAAAAATATTATATGTAGTACGTACTCCTACATGGGAACAGAGGACACTTTGTCTGAATGTTTTTGGTTTACCTTTCAGATCCCACGCTTTCCTTAGTTAAATACACCTATGAAATTGTACTATGATCCATGGATCAAGATTTGAACACATGAAGCCTTTCCATGTTGCAGAACCGACACAAGCAGCAGCAACTTTTGACTGAACCGCCAACGTTGTCCATACAAAGTAATAGTGCTAGTAAAAAGAAACAAAGAGGCATGAAATTAGATCGATCAGAAGCAGCATGAAATTGGATCAGAATTGTTTTCCAAGTTCTTAGGTGTGCTTCCAGTTTACTAATGAGTGAGCAATGGATCAATGCGTGCAGGCGCTCACACGATCGGGGTGACGCACTGCGACAAGTTCGTCCGGCGGATCTACACGTTCAAGCAGCGTCTGCCTTGGAACCCGCCGATGAACCTGGAGTTCCTGCGTTCGCTGCGCCGCGTGTGCCCCATCAACTACAGCCCGACGGCGATCGCGATGCTGGACGCGACGACGCCGCGCGTGTTCGACAACGCCTACTTCAACAACCTGCGGTTCAACAAGGGCCTGCTCGCCTCCGACCAGGTCCTCTTCACCGACCGCCGGTCCCGCCCCACCGTCAACCACTTCGCCGCCAACAGCACCGCGTTCCAGCAGGCCTTCGTCGCCGCCATGGCCAAGCTCGGCAGGATCGGGCTCAAGACCGGCAGCGCCGGCGAGGTGCGACGCGTCTGCACCAAGGTCAACTAGCTAGTGGCCGGTTTAGCGTGTGTTGAGACGTCGATTGGGACGGTCTTTGTTTCGTCACCTAATTTGTTAGGGCGTTAGCTGTCACTCCTAGCTGGTTTCTTTCTTGATTACTACTAGCTCGATCGGTTCGTATCAGAGACTTGCACTGGGTTTAGGATGTGCTGATTTTCTTGTTTATACGTTTGGTAGCGGGATTGGATTGAATTAATCATTCTTTTCAGGCTTTCAGCTTTGCGTCGGGATGGATGGGTCATGGGTGATACGAATTCATCAGATGTGCCTGCTAAATTTTTCTAAGGCAACAATGGATGTTTCGGCAGGCATGGTGGTAAAGCCTTTCGTGTTGGGCCCCATATTGAATTCCTATCACTATAGGACTTACCTGGCCAAGTGGGCCGGAAGAAATGAGCCGGCATTTCGGCCCAGCATGAGCACGGTCCAGTCCGTTGGCCAGCTATACCTAGAACGTTGTCACTAATGATTACAGCCCAGCAGCGTCCATCCGACTGCTGATGAGTTGCGGGCTTGCAAGGAACAGGAAGACCCGTTAGCTGACGTCCCGGCCCATTATTTGGACGGTCCGAGTCCCATTCTTGGAGCACCAACCAAGGCCCAGTCTCTCCAGTGTGGACTCTGAAGACGACCTCACCGATCCGCGCAAGCTACGCTGACCACGTTGGAGTACCTCGCAACTATGGCAGTATAACCAGTGTTTGTTAAAAATTAGTTCATTTGAACAGCTTGTGACAATCTACTAACCAAATAAATTTGTTGTTTGACATGACTTCAGTTTATTTCTGTGTATAACAATTGTAAATAAACTATATCAAACAGATTCTATATGTTCAGTTTTAAACTCAGCCGATCTTATTTATTAGGAGCAAGATTGTAATTAGATACTAATGACTAAGTACAGGACGGAAAGGGTCTTCTTGCGAACAGTGACAGCGGAATTGCCAGATTACGGACGCGTCCTGCCGACAGCTCCAGCATCGTTAGATAGCTTCCAAGCAGGGTTAATAAGCCGCTAGCTAGAGCTATTCGGCCGGAAACATGCCTTGCAAATTCAGTAACCATGCATCACTAACAGACAAAATTCTCGTGACTAATTGCCGTGCATGCAACCATAATAATGTTTATTGCTACCTGCAAATTGCCGTACGCCGGTACAGATCGATATACCTGCTGTTGTAGCAGCACGTACCACGTACGCTCTTCAATATGGAGTAACATTCATTCATGCGGTGCAATTAGAGATATAAGTCGGTATTAAGCAATGTATAGTTGTAGGTCAAACATTTAGTTTATTTATAAAACTAACAATTTAAGATGGAGTGGAGAAGTTTATTTTTGTGAGTTCTAAATCGACTAACGGTCCTTTAGCAAAGCTCTCAGCTTCTGATTGTCAGTCAAAATCTGAGAAGCTCGGCTAAACGTTGTTTTTCAAGAGAAATAATTCTTATTTGATTTTGTGAAGCGATTCTCTGAAATAAACTAAAAGCTAGAAGCTGAAAAAAGTAGCTTCTCCTGATTCTGTGAAGTAATTTTTTGTCTTAATTTTAAAAGTTTATCTTAGAAAATAAAAAAGAATCACTTTCCACTACAAAATCACTTCACAGGAGAATTCAAAAAGTGAATCAAAAAATCAAAAGCGGAGAGCTCTACAAGCCTTAAAAATTAAAAAACTTACGTTGCAGCTTCGCCGGAACTTAAGTGTTGCGCTGCTAGAGTTTCTGTGCCAACATTATTGAATGGTTCTTTGCTGTTGTTACTTTCACTTAATTAACAAACAAGCGCTAGCTAGCTGGCCGATCGATCGATCTATGAAGCATTAAGTTACACAGGGTTAGTTGCATGCAAAAGTCAACTCTCAACCACCGGTACCGTAACTTGTTAAGGATAGGTAGCTTCATGGATGCATATAATTCCACGATTAGGTTGATGGGCCAAACCGGAGGGTTCGGTTCCAACTATATGTCCAGTTCCTCGATCTCTTTCCAAGAAAACAATATCAAAACTAACTTATCACAGTTAGTTGATAGTGTCAACTGATGATTGCTGTCATCTGAATGACTGAATCTGATTGATGCATCTCCTACATCTTGTAAGCATTGTGCACCAATTTGTGACCATTTTGGATTGAATTAATTAATTACTGTACATACGCATGTCTCTTTGTGAACAGTATTTTGTTCTTTTTTAATTCAATTTGCGAGGGATATATATGAGTGATCACAAATTTATAGCAAAGATCCATGTGAAAGAATGCATGCAATGTCATGCTTAGCATGAGGGTACCAACGATCCTATATTTATATCATGTACTACTTGAAACCTATCATAATTAACTATTATATATGAAGGTTGATTTGCATTATAAAAAATTTCACATAACGAATAATGAATCATATCCATAGACAATGATGATACTGATGAGTTCACAAACAAAACTATTGGATAATTGTTCTATAAAATCATATAAATCCATTTCAAAGGCATGTTACTTTTTATGAGATCATTAGTATTGTCATAAGAACTCAACTATTGATTAAACTGACAAGTAAGAAAAGCCATACAAAACTGATGCAAACACATCTTGATTATTATCTGAGTTCCGTTGGAGTTTAAAACATCTACTACTCCATCTGTTCTCAAATTGTTGTCGTAAGGATCCAATTCATTTTAAACTAAAACTACTATTCTAATGACAATACTTTAAAATAGAGGGAGTATTTTTCTCGTCACCCCATGCTGCCTCAGATATAAGCAAACAGCATTCTCGAACTGCATATACCAAGAGAACATTGGCCAACCTATATGTACTACTACTAATTAAAATGGACTAGATTCCACTAACATCTTCGCATTCTAAAATCAAATTGGTGGCAGCTAAAAATAAATGAATGTTGTTCCAATGGATCTAGAAGATTTTGTGAACATCGATGCTTGAGCAACAACAATATTACAAAATATTTTTTATTGAAGACACTGCGATCGACGTACTGAATTGAGTTCCACATGCATGCCAGCTTGGAACTTAAACTGGTTCCGTACCATAACATGCAAATCAGAGGGCACGCAGCAGGACTCTAGAAGCTCATAAGTTGTTTGAATACCTTAGAGTACCGAAACTTAACTTTCAAGCTCCTAAGTTGGAAATTAATAGCCTTCATCTTATGAGTGGTTATTCAACAAAGTTTTTTTGAGAGGACTCTTGTTGAAACAATAGGAATCTTTAACTCGCTTACGTGTGGCAACTATAGCAAGAAGTGTTGGTACAATGAGTAATAAAGCACAACTATCATTATTATGTCCAAATTACAGTAGTTAACACAGATAATTTAAAGAAAAACATTTGGCCGTACCGCGTACGTGCACACACACATGAGAGAGAGAGAGAGAGAGAGAGAGAGAGAGAGAGAGAGAGAGAGAGAGAGAGAGAGATTATTAAAATTTGACTAGTGATCGAAGTCCAAGAGAGAGAGAGAGAGAGAGAGAGAGATTATTAAAATTTGACTAGTGATCGAAGTCCATATCAAACATAGCCTGTCCGAGCTGCAAGATGTTGCTGTGTTGGTGGTGTTGATGGAACGCCAAGCTTGGTTCTTGCACTTGAGCTATATTTGATGTGTTATCGCTTGAGACGGCTTGGCTCTGGGGGAAGCAGGAGCCGGACGACGTAGGAAAGGGAAAGCTATGGTTGCTCATGCCGTGGTGATGTGCATGCTGTTGCTGCATAGATGCCTTCCCCTTGGGATCCACCGCTTCTTTCACCACCTCTCCGAGATCCATGGCTTGATCCTGTTCCTTGGACAAGAGTGCGCTTCCCAGTATTTGCGTCGTCAACCCGTCTCCAATGTCCATGTTGTTCTTGCTGCTACTTCCTGCTTCTGTTGAGATTTAGGTCCAAGGTAACAAGTTACGTGGTGTCACTCTTATCAGGGAAATGAGCTATGTGATGTCTGTAGTGCAGAACTATTATCATGTGGATTGCATGCGTGCCAAAATTGTGGGAAAAAAAAACTGGCATGTAGGGTATCACATTCACGTACTGTCTTTAGCACCAGCCGCTGCTTTGCTCGCCTGTGCCCTCTTCTTGTCAGCGGCATCGGCATCGGTCGGCTTTGACTTCCTGCGTCGGCGGTTGTGGTCCGCGAGGCGCTTCCTGCAGCTCTTCTTGGCGTCGTCGAACTCATCGAGCAGATGGAATCTGAAGGACCAAGTTGGATGACGAGAGAAGAAAAAATGAGGACCATGTGAAGACATGCATACACATGAAATACCAAGGTGAGATCAGCGAAGAGACATGATGTATACATCATTAATTGCTTCCAAGGGCATGAGCTAACATGGCCCTGCCTATACGCGTAATAAGAAATGTCCTAGCTAGCAATGCATGATGAGTCGCTGGCTCATCACTGAACTCCAGTTTTACAAACTCCAATCCTTTTCCTCCAGTATAAAATTCCAGAACTGAAAAAAGAACATTCGGGGACCAATATCTTGCGAATGATGACCCAGAACATGATCATGTACACTCTTCTTCCCTAAAGACAGCTTGGATTTTTGCAATTGACTCATATGGGGTGTCTCAATATAGTGAGTCATTCTGGGAGAGACCCTGTTTACCCTTAAATGCATTGCCGGTCACTTCACACGTGCCTGCTCCAGCTGAGACGACGTACAATTCTCACAAAGCCCTCCATGGATCGTAGCCAGTGAGCTCGCGAGGGCAGGTAAAATGGACTACTGGCAGGCTTGAAGATGACATAAGCTGGCATGCTCTACTACCAGCCACATGACACAGAAGAAAGAATGAGAGGGGGGACATTGAGATCAGAGAAGGAAGGTCTTGCTTGTAATTGAGTTTTCTTCAGGTACGTACGTACGTACACATTGGATGTACAAAGTCTTGCGATACTTTGAAAGGAAGGAGCATTTTTTTATGACTATTGAGAGGCAAATACATCTACGGACCACCGCTCTCACTGTTGAAGCAGTTACTCGAAAAATGCGGAGAAGTCAATCAAGGAAATAAATCGATTGAAAGGAGGATATATCGCCAATGGGGAGCAAACACGAGGAGGAGAAGGGAAGCTACTCAAGGACAAGATGTCAGAAAAATGTGCTACATGTATGCATAATGCAGTGTTGAGATAGAGTTAATTTGTGTGTGCACATGATTGGATCAAGTGTGGTAAATAGTGCCCACTTAATTAATTTCCTCGGTCATTATAGTAGGTGTTAACCTCCGTTGTGCTTATCATTTATACAGAAATAGTTTTCGCTAATTAAGTGTGCATCCATGGAAAGTTTAAGGTATTGATATTTCTCTCAAGAAATATTAGTTGTTTCAAGCAATACGAAGAACTGTGCTGAAAATTTAGATCGAAGGGCTGTCAAGGGATTACTTCAGTGATTAAGTTGTAAGCGAAAAAGTCAGAGAAACAAGACAAGGGTTATATCATGCAAGATCAAAGAAGTTGTCCCCTTTTTCTCTATACTTCTGTTTGACTTCAATAAGGTTTAAGAAAATCTTCCTCTGTTAAATCCTTTAGCAGAAGAGAAAAATTTTTGTGAGACCATATGATGATCAATCTAATAAAATCATTTACTTTTATGTAGTACTAATGAATAACTGTGCCAATCGTACTCTGAAATCACTTAATGCAATTCAAGCTTCAGAAATCGACCATTCCCCGATCAAATTAAACATTTGTAAATGAAACATGCAAGATCTATCTGAATTCCCAGTTTCCCATAAGAATCAATATTTAGCCCAATCGTGAAGAAGGATTCATCAAAATAAGCTGGATCCACTAACCTGCTGCACTGCTGGCAGAACCTCTGATGCAGGCCTCCGGCGGTGACTACGACGGGCGCCTTGGAGTGGTGCTCGCACACCTTGTGGCGGCGGTGGTAGCGCTTGGCGCTGGAGAGATCGGCCTTGCATCCCTCCGCCTGGCACCGCGGCGGGTGGTGGCCGTACGTGTACCCCCCTCTCGGCGGGAAGTAGGTCCGGTAGCCGAGGTTGAGTCCCAGCTGCGTGGCCGCGAAGCTCGCCATGTTCTCCTCCGCGGAGCTTACCAGGGTGGGGAAGTAGTACTCCGGCGAGGCCTGCGCCGCCTGCTGGTAGTAGGCCTGGTAGTTGCTCCCACCGAAGTGGTGGCTGTAGGGGTTGCCGCCCCCGCCGCCGAGGTAGTGGGACGAAGCCGCAGCAGCAGGGTAGAACTGGAGGATGTCGTGGGCAGCGATGGTGGCTTGCTGGTGAGCAGCCGCGGCGGTGGACGGGGGAAGCAGCGCCAGGGAGTTGGCCTCCAGGTTGTAGCCGAGCTGCTCCCTCTGGATGCTGCTCTCCTGCTCCATGATTGGGAGCAGAGACGGCGGCGCCGCGCCGGGGGAGACGTAGGCGAACTCATCGCAGGCGTTGGCACCGGCCGCCGGTATGTTCATCATCTTCCTCTTCTTCTTCTTCCTGCAGCTTTATGATCGATCTGTCTACGCAGCAGGGCGCGCGGCGCACAGCCGCACACACAAACACACACGGAAAAAAGGATTTGGGACGGAGGCGAGGACGCGGCAAGGACGCTGTCGTCTCTCTCTCGCCGCGTGCTAGCTAGCTCGCTCGCTGCTGGGCTGGACAGACACTATGGCTGGCTGAGGGGGGATCGAGTTGGGGGTGATGGCGATGACAAACATATATGAGCGCACGCTCTCCTTGTGCTTCCGGCCGGGGGAGAGTGGAGGCCGGGTACTTTTCATCTAGGGTTCCATTCCGTGAACGAGTGGTGGAGTGAGTTCCGGGCTATATCCCGCGCCGCGCCAGGCCAGGGTCGCTGCTAGACGCTAGAGCTACTACCGCAAGCGCTGCCTGCAACTGCAACTGAGATACTAGAAAGAGATGGAGAGAGAAGATAGAGAGAGAGAGCGCGGGGGTGGGGATCAATCGCTCATCAGAGCTGGCCGGCCGTGAACGATCTTAATTGGAGTTGGTGAGTGGTGAAAGCAGCCCTCTGCTACAGCCGCTTTATTCTCGCTCACCGTTCGTTTTTCCTAAAACGCGGTCCGTATACCTGGTCCAGTAGCGTAGCCGTTTCAACGTAGCGTACGGCACTGTTGCATGTGTGCCTTGAAGAAACGAACTGAGCGAGCTGGAGACGGCCGGGTCTGGGGCAGCTGCGTACGCCGCCCTTTCCATGGCCGGCGCCGATGAGGGAGCCACCGCGCCGGGCGTACGCCACCTCCGTGACGCGGGGAGCGACCAGGACGGACGGTGTGCGTCCCATTCATGAGACGTGATCTCATGGCCAAGTACTCGATCGATCTAGGACACAAACCATTGCGATGCGCAGCCGAGCTGGCCTGTATAGATCACTCACCACATTGCTATCTGGTGGTGGACTGTCTTTGCGTAATGAGTCGGGCACGTACAAGTGTACCGTTTCGCCTCTACGGACGGGTAATTGCTCCTGCAGGTGAGGTGGCCATGTACACATCCAAGTATCGCTATTTCCCACAATTAATAAACGTTGCGTTTCACGGCAACTTGCTTTTTATTTAGATCTGCCAGAATGGCTATACTAGAGTTGATTAGGTTTTTCAACAAAGGGATTATGTATTCCGTACGTGCTAATTTTTTCCCTTCTTAAATTGGCGCGAGTATTCCACCACAACATTAGATGCCCATAAGGATGCAAGTGGGCATCTCCACGAGCCCACATCTAGTTTAAATTTTGTAGGTAATTCATAAATATTCATAAAATTTGAACTAAATTTGACTCTTAAAGGTATTCACTTACATCGTCGATGCCCTGACTTATTATCCACCAAATCATTCTACCCAACCTGATTTAACCCTATTTGGCACCACTATATTTTTGCAGATGAAATTGGATCTCTGGCTTGCTTGCAATGTTGCAAACATACCTCAGATCCAGAATTATTTTGGAAAGAGTATCACTGTTTAGGTTAATTTGCTGCAAAATATTGTACTAGTAGAAATCAGTAGTAGTTCGGAGTATGACTCAGAACATTACTTCTCACGCCTGAACCCATTCTGAACTCCCTCATCCTCATAAACTCTTTTCAGGAATCGATCTCAAAAACCAACCATATACCTAAACAGTTGCACAACGTGATTCTGATTTGTTTATCGATTTGATGTTGACCCACAATTTATGCTCAACAGTCAATAGACATAATAAACGTGTATACCCTTGTGATATAAACTACTACTAATCCTTGGGCAAGAGAACAAATGCATATATTAAAAACAAATATAGAATGACGACGTTGAGACATTTAAATTGTTTTCATCCAATTTCGAACTCGACTTGGGCTTGCTCTGTTGGCTAGCCTGCGCACGCACGTAGGCGATCGCACGGTGTTGCGACCAAGAGCGATGAGGGCGGCGGCCGGCGCCGCGAGACGGACAACAGTACCCGACCGAGAGCCGGCCCGTCCGGTTCGGGCGCCTATGGCCGGTCCGTCGCGCGCGAACAGCACGACGATGATGTGGCGGCGGCGCGCGAGCAGAGATGGCAACAGCGACATAGGCATCGGGTTTTGCTTTTCTATATCTATACTCATTTAATTATGAGATAAAAGTATTTTCTCATACATATTCACAAAAATTTTACAAGTCTACCTATTAAAAATACGATTATAATTATAATTAATTATTATATATATATTTATTATATATATTTAATTTAACTATTCAATTTATTGACATATAATAAGTTAAACTAATATAAATTTGAATTAAACGTGACACATTAGATAAAAAATTTAAAAATAATCTATAAAATATAATATTTTATATATTTATATCTAACAAAAATATATATTTTTTTATATATCAGATATATAACAAGTATCGGTACTCATATCCGTTAATTTCACGGGTATAACAACTAGTCTCAGCGGCCGTTGCCATCTGTACGCGCGACGCGAGACAGACAGCACAGCCGCGCACGCCGAGAGCCGTCCACCGCACCCAGCGGCGCCAGGATGAGGCGGCCCACCCCACGCTGGTGTCTGTCCCAAATCCGACCTATATGCACCACCGGAGATTTCCAATACGCTTCGTCTCCCTGTTCCGTTTAAGGAGAGCTAGGGAGGTCCTACCTGCACATTCGGTACAGCTAGCTACATTAGTCGTAACAGTACGCTGCTTGTGCATATATATATATATATATATTCTTTTTTTTTTTATAAAAGGCACCTAGTGCCCAGCTTCTATTGAAAGCTGACAAAAGGATTTACAGCGTCTTGCGCTTACATACTAGGAAAGCGAAACACCAACATGCCACAAGCAGGATAGCATCCAAGATGCTACTACAACCCCCACATATCTTACATGAAACCTACATCCAACACCGAGCTTTCATCTTGTCCTTCATTTCCGAGATGATCGACTCCAGCTCCGGCAACTCATTCGCAACGAGCCTCGACTTCCACTTCTGTAAATTGGACAAAGCACTCATCAGAACTTCGACAGGCTTGCGCGGCAGGTAAGATTGCATCGTCATACGGTTCCGCAAGTCCCAAATCGCCCAGGCAAAACCTGCAGTAACGAAGATGAAGATCTGCTTCTTACAACTAGTGTTAGTCCCGAGCCACGAACGCTCCAGCCCCCTCAAAGATCTAACAACCATACTCCCACCCAGAACCTCCCCTAAAAAGCACCACGCGAATCTAGAGATAGGGCAACGAAACAGAACGTGTTCCGCATCCTCCTCCTCTCTACAGAGACTACACAGAGCAGTACCTCTCCAATTCTTTTCTTTCAACTGGATACGGGTAGGGAGCCTATTTTGAAGCGCCTGCCAGAGAAAGATCTTGACTTTCAGCGGAGCTTTACACTTCCAAAGCTGCTCTATTGTTACATTATTCATGCCACTATTCATTCTGAAGTTATAAAGGGACTCAGTCGAAAACAATTTGTTTCTGGTAAGACCCCACATCACACTATCTTTCTCCCCTGAGATCGAAACCTCTTCCAGTTTACCAGCCAGCTCAGTCCACTCTCCACTTCCTCAGGACCCAACATCCTTCGGAAACAGCCATGCCACTCTGCTGCTAGAAAATCAGCTACAGTCACATCAGGGTTATCACAAATGTTGAACAGCCTGGGGAATTGGATCCTGAGAGGAGTATCTCCTAACCAAACGTCCAACCAAAACCTGGTTATTTTTCCATCTCCTAGTTTATGAATAGCACCGCATTGGAATAAATGTTTCACCCGATGGAGGCCCCTCCAAAACTGAGACCCCATTATTCGGGTTAGAATCAAAAAAGTCTCCCTGAGGCATGTATTTGGCTCGAAGGAGTTGACACCACAGTTCATTTGGGCAACCAAGCATTCATTAAAAACTTTGGTGTCTAAGATCCCCAAACCCCCGTGGTTTTGAGGACTAGTCACAGTCGACCACTTGACCATATGATACTTGAATCTATCTGACGCTCCCCGCCAGAAGAAACGAGATCCAACTGTGTCCAGCTTCTTATATACCCCCGTAGGTAAAAGATAGAATCCCATAATGTAAGTGTGAAGACTGGTTAAGCATGCATTTGTCAAGATCAATCTACCTTCCGAAGACATATATTTACCCCTTCATGGAGATAACCTATTATGGATCTTCTCCACTACCTCCCTCAATGCATTTTCTCCCAAGTGTCTATTGTGAAGAGGTATCCCCAGATACTTTAGGGGTAGCTTCCCAATCTGACAATTTAGATTATTAGCAATCCTGGTCTGATCCTGATCATCCCAACCAAAAAAGTACGCTTCACTTTTCTGGTAATTTATTTTCAGACCTGAGAGCCATTCAAAGCAGTACAAAATAAATTTCAAGTGAAGAATAGACATTTCATCCCCTTCAGTCATAAATATAGTATCATCTGTATATTGGCTGTGTTATCCCCCCGGGATTAGATGCTTCACCACCCCTTGGATAAGGTTAAGCTCTTTAGCTTTGTCCAAAAGCCATTGAAAGGGCATCTGCTGCTATATTAAACATTAAGGGTGATAACAGATCTCTCTGCCGTAACCCTTGGTATGTTTTGAAATAGGATGTCCTGATCCCATTAACATTCACACAAACCTTCCCCCCTGGACGCTACTCATGAACTTGCGGATCCTATCAGGAAGCCCTTCTTCAACATAACTTCTTGCACAAAGCTCCATTGAATCTTATCATAAGCTTTTTCAAAGTCGATCTTGAAAAGAACCCCTTTCTTTTTGGTTTTTCTAAAGTCATGGATGATCTCATGGAGCATTACCACACCCTCTAGAATGTTCCTTCCCTTGATGAAAGCTGTCTGGTTCTTGCTGATCAACTTATCAGCATGAGGGGCCAGTCCGGTAGCAAGCATTTTAGTGAAAATTTTAAAATCAACATTCAACAGGCAAATTGGCCGAAAGTGCTTGATGGTGTTGGCTTCTTTGATCTTAGGAATCAGAGTAATGACCCCATAATTCAATCGTTTCAAATCCAGCTTGCCCCTGTTGAAATCATCTAGCATAGCCACTAGCTCTGTCTTAATTTGCATCCACATCTTCTTGAAGAAGCTCACCCAAATCTATTCGGTCCTGGTGCTGAATTCTCCTTCATCTCAAAAACTGCACTTTTGAGTGCCTGTTCAGAAAATGGTCTGCTGAGATCCTCCCTGATCTCCTCTGTTACGGTATTCATTCCAAAGAAATTATCCTGCAGCTTAATATTGCTCTGCTGTTGTGAACCAAACAACTGCTTATAGAACTGCACAATGTGATGTTCCAGCTCCCCCCTGGGATGAGATAGTACCTCCCTCAGTTTCTAGGGACACAATAGTATTCTTCCTTCTTCTGCCACTTGCGCAGGTGTAGAAGTATCTATTATTAGCGTCTCCCATGAGGATCCAATTAGTCTTACCCCTTTGATGCTCTTGGACGCCAGTGGACGGAGCGACGCGCGGGATACATGGCGCAGGGTGGAGTTGAGCGGAGGTGCGCTGATCACGACGCTCTGGCGACCGGACGAGCGCGCAGCATGCAGCAGGCAGGCAGCGTCTTCCTTCTCAGTGCACTATCAGGGACTCACTGTGGCAGCGTCACTGCCATTGACTCACGCACAGTTGCGCCGCGCGGCACGCATTAAAACAAAACACGGCGCTCCGCCAGAATTAGCCTGTCTGCGACTCTGCGTGCGGCGGCGTACACATCGGCGCCCGTGGCAGCTGCAGGTCCACGCTGTGTCCGCGCGCGATTGAACAATCCAGATTTCGTATAGCTTCACTTCGCGTGTGTGGTACTGGTATATCTATCGCTGGGCAGACGTCGCCGCCGTCCAGGTCCCGATAGATACGCGGCTATTGGCCGACCAGGTTCCAACAGTGTCGGTATCGATAGCTTACTCACTACTAGCTCTCGATCTTGTATCATCAGATACTCCTAGTACGCAACAGTGCATGGCGATTGATCACACGCGCGGGCGCATGTAGGAGTAACAGCGGAAAGGAATTGAAGTTTGGAGTAGGAGGAGACAAAGAAGCAGAGGCCGGCCGGACCGGATCAGGCAGCGCATGCATGCATGCGGCGTTTCATCAGCACAGTGCGAGAGCAGGCGAGGCGCTGTGGCTTAGGCGAGCACCCTGCTGCCACCTGAAACCGTTGTTGTTTCGATCCATCTATCGGTGGATTTGGACGCGAGCGACGTCGCCTTCCGGTCGATCTGCGGCACGAGCGAGAGCACGTACGCCCCCCGCCCGTGCGTGTGGGGGGGTCGAGTGCAGCTGAGCTGGTAGCCAGGCCGGCCACGCCCGCCCACGCAGTGATCAGTGGTACTACTGCTTTGGATCCGCCCGCCCGTCTCGTTCCGCGCTGTACGCGAGCGCGCACGCGTGTACTGGCCTGCGGCGCGCTGCCCTCGCCAGGCCGGGTCGGGGGCTGGCACTGCTTCAATCGATCTCCCCGAGTTTCTCTGCGCCGCGTGCGCTTCGCCGGACGAGGCGACGTTGAAAGGTCGGCGAGATCCGCGGGGCTCAGGCTGCCCTAGGACGATATCGGATGGGACGGCTGTCGCCGTCGACCTACTGATCGATGTCGAGACGAAGACCATCGATCCCATGATTCCCCGTTACCACCACCACCCGGTCCACAGATACCCTGCAGGTGGCAACAGGCAGGTCGATCAAGTCTCGCTGCCCTGTTCCAGTTCCGCCACACCTCACGACGCCGGAAGTGGGAGAACGAGCAGCAGCAGGTGACCGACGCGTCGCGAGTGAAAAGGGGGGAGAGGCGCAGCCGTCGAAACCACCGGCCGTTGGCGCACAAACGTCTCCCTTTCACTACTCGGCTTTCGGCAGGCATGCAGACCGGCTTTTTGCGCGGGATTCGTGCGTGCATGTGTGGCACGGGCCCGGCCGCTCGACTCGACCACACGTCACTTTGTTGGGCCACGACTGTGGCTCATGTCACCAGACCCGGCGTTGTGGAAGGGCTGGCCCCGTGGTCCCCGGACGCCCAGGATCTTCTGCGTTCCTCAAGAGCAGCGCTTCTTGGTGCTACACCGTTACTACGACTACAAGGACATGCTCCGGCGAGGAAGGATAAACCATGATTTAGCTACAGTTTCACACCTAGGAGTACTAATTTAGGAGGCGGAGCAGACGATCTGAGTAGCCGCAAACCACCATACAGAGTGCAGTGGCAAGAAAGCCACGTGTATCTGGCCATTTAACAGCGTACGGGCCTGCCTCTGCTGGATGCGTAGGTAAATGGCAGCCGGTAACAGTGAGTGATCCGACGGACAGGATCCAGGCCGGGGCCTACGTGCTGGATTTGTCGTCATCGTCGTCGATTAACCCTATCACATGCCAAACACAGTATCAATAGTAGAAAGGTAAATAGGAAAATAGTTAAAATAAATAGTGTTTTTTCTTAATCTACTATTTGGTCGCTGCTGTACATATCCGTTGGATGGTTTTGTTTCTATATGGTGTAAATATACTGTATCTTCACAAGAGCCACCCTGAATTGTCAACATGAGTAAATTATTAACAACAAGTTCGTGGGTAAATGAAAAGGCTACATCAAAGAAGACACCACAGGGTAGTTTCTTCTTTCAACATGGTGCTATATATATAAGCTATGTTTATGGAAATAAAGTATTGTTGTCTTTGAAAAAGTCACGATAATCTAGTTCCTTCATATAAGTGGAGTTGTATGCTATGAATCCTATAAAAATATCTCTGCGGTAGTTCTTGTTTATCTCTGCATCTTACCATAGAGAAGGTAGGACCTTGTGACAAAGAGAAATATTCCCTTTGGGTGGAATTCTCTGGAGAGACAATAAAACTTGTCATATGTGTTTGCAACTAGAGGATATATATAAAGACTCCGTTATTTTTGAAAAAAACTAGCGATAAATATAGTAAGTACAGAGTAGAATTTTACAAACATTTGTAACACACCGGCTGCTAATCTTAGGGCTCGCCAACCAAATACGATCCTGCAACAAAAATAATCGCAATATAAGTATTTCTGTATTGTTTTCACTGTAGCAAAATCACTATTTAGCACTATAGCTCACAGAAGAATTACTACTGGGGAAGTGGGAGAGTGCTCTCTGAGTCTCTCGCTCTTATGGCTATGGTTGATCGCTTCTGGTTCGTCTCTCCATCAGCTGCGCATTGCTCCTCTTTTATAGCCGCAAGAAGAGCTTCAACCGACAGAAAATCTTTACTGTACCCACGCTGGTGTACCTTTAAAATCTTTACTCTATAACCTCTGGTGTACCTTCTTTTGTCTACTTTTTTAATTATTCCCTCATGCTTCTTACCTTTAGTCGCTTCAGGGTCTCTTCATGTGTCCTTTGCTTCATCTTTTGGCATGCCTTGTACGCCCATGAGATTCTTCTGGATAACTCTTCGACAACTGTCATCTATTATTTTATTTTATGATTATGTTTTCTGCAATATTATTTCCACACCCTAATATTTGATAATACCTTATCAATTCAAATCATGGGGTTTGATTCTTTTATTCTTGCTTTTGTCTATGTCCTCCGATATCCATTGTATCTTCATCTGAGAACGGTATTTCAAATTTTTGATAATATGTTTTCTTCAAATCTTCAAACTTGTCATATATTTCTTTTTTCACTTCTTTCATAATTTCTTCCCGTGCTTCTTTCATAATATCTTCTTTAAACTCTTTCTTCCATTGTAGATATATGTATTCAAACTTCTCATCTATCTTCCAATCAATATATTCACCGTCCAAAGGGTCTATTCATTTCATGAGGCATTCTTTATATGTGGGCTTAAAAGTTTCATTTTTTTTTATAGTAACCAATGATGTAGATGCACATGTCTTCTTATTTTTTGCCTTTTTAAATTTTTGAATATATTCTTTCGCAGCTGGCTCTATGTAATAATTTATTTCCAATATTTTCTTAGCTTGACTTAATGCTTCATCTATATCCATGTATTTCTTTCAAGACATTTCACCTACATATTTTGCTTCTTTTTTCTGCCCTATGACTTCTTCAAAAGATATATAGATTTCTGGTGTATTTCCTTCAAATATCACATAAATAGTCTTATGCTCCATTTGTTCATATTCTTTATTTTGTTACGATGACTCATTTATCATGTGAAAATATTCAGCAAGACTATTTAAGTATAGATAGGATATAACCGCGTTCTTCTCTTTTATTATTATATTGATACCAGAAATTATCTAATATGCACTCTTGTACTTCATCTATAAT
>BCLG01002949.1:0-26848 GCA_001602295.1 Zoysia matrella | reverse complement strand
TTTTTCAAACAATATGGTCAACAGACTCAACACCTGTCAAACGATATGCCATCTTCATGTTAATTCTTATAGGAGTAGTCAATAGTACTATCAATTAAGTTTGCTCGATGTAGTGTGACTGTTTTAAGTCCATTAATTTAAACGATAAAACTCACACGTAGCCACAGTAGATCGATCAATTGAGAGAGAGAGAGAGAGAGAGAGAGAGAGAGAGAGAGAGAGAGAGAGAGAGAGAGAGAGAGAGAGAGAGAGAGAGAGAGAGAGGTAACCCTTCTGTAACTTAGTGCCCCCCACAGCATGCATGAGACAAACTCTAGCAACCAAAACCTGACTGGCACTGAAAAATGGGCGTGGATACACTGCACCGCTAGCTCGCAGCAAGTGAAGCTGCGCGCTAACCCTACCCTGCACTAAGCTGCTTTTATTTGGCAGAGAGACAGGCGGTGGTGCCACAGCATGCATTCATGCAGCTGCTCTGAATCGATCGAATGAAGCAAGAGTCAGTGCAGCACAGTGTCGAGATCAATCTTGAGTCCACAAAATCTGGACCCGACTGGAGGAATTAAACGAGCCGGCGCGTCTTGATTTTGATCTGATCATCAGCGGCGAAGGATGCTGGAGATCGATGGAGATATATGGATCCGTGCACAAACCGACGACGTCGACAGATGATCAAATGGAGCTTTTGCAGTATAGGAGTACTCCTATACGTGGGGTTGACAGAGTTGCCCGTCCTATCGTCCCAATAATTGGTTTGGGCAGCTTTTGAACGTAAGGGACCGGCATAAGATCGACGAGCTAGGGGTACTGCCACTCTTCTGCTCGATTTCATGCCAAGTAAAATATTAACCGCACAGAAACGAATACACCTGGTCGATCTTGTGCGATGGGAGTATCAGTTCTCCGAACACTGTACTCGTACACCAAAAAATAGCATGCTGACAAAAAAAGATAGGCAGAATAGGACACCAGCAATCATTCAGAAACGGAAAAAATACTGGTAACTCGATCGAGATTCAAATTAAGAGATCCTGTTTAAACCATCGTACTTCATGCAGTGCACGGCCTAGCTATCTAGCTTGTCGACGGTCGGCCCCCGTGGTTGATGCAGCAAGTCCGCATACGTACCGTCGTCGGCTCGTCGCGGCCCACCCTGCACGCCATACACCTCCCTGCCGGCCGGGCAAATACAATCTGCATCCATCCATCCACCCCGTCCGTCTCTCCAAAGTCCAAACAAACCGGCATCACACATCATCCAAGGACACCCGGCCGGGGCCCTCTACAGTGCGTACGTGTATGTCGTGAGGTTGCCAGCTTTCGACGAGCTTTCAAGCGGCCAGGCCGGCCTGGAAAAGGAAAAGAGAACCCTCATGTTCCAGAGCGTGTCGATCCGCTGCCTGGCCCGGTGGTCTGACTCTCTGAGCACACGACGGCCTCTGAGGAACAGTGTGTCCGAGCGCGCGACTGATCGAGTAGTAGCTCGGAGAAGAGACGGCGAGAAAAAGTACACGATTGGCGAGCGGCCTGTTCGCCGGCGCTGATACGACGACAGAGCACACGACCGTGGCAGTGGCGCATGTGGTGTGTCGCCGCCGGCCGGCCGCGCGCGCGCCCGCCATGCATGCGGCGAAAGGCTCATCATGCACGCACGGCCGCGCGCGCAGTGTCCTGGAGATAGGCCGCGCGAGCCAATGACCTTGAGGCTCTCCTCCATATCTCCCCGCGCGGAAAAGGAAGCGAACGCACGGTGCTTCACAGGCATGCCGGGGCCGGTCGCCGGAGTCAGAAACGGGCCATGCGTTGCATAGACGAGGACGGCCACGGGCACCCGCCGAGGGTACACGGACAGCAGCCAGGATCGAGCGCAGCAGTGCATGGCGCGCACGGGCACGCGAACCAACAGTGCAGCTGCTCGATCGCCTTGCTCTGCTCCGGGCCCGGCCCCGGCCCCGGCCCCGCCCGCGTCTGGATCAGGGAGGGTTAGCGCCTAGCGGCCGGCCATCCCATGTGTACCGCGCCAGTACGAGCTGATTAATGGAACACTGTCCAATGGATCCGGCGATTCTCTGCGCTTAATAGTCGACGGTACTGTACTTGATCACTGTTCACCACATACTGGGCCAATGATCGCGCGAGCTAGCTAGGGTTTTTTCAATGTAAGGAGATGATGCTGCAGGGTATGGGCCGGAAAACACTGACGCGCTATCTACCGACTGAACTGATCCATCGTGCGACAGGATCGAAGGCGACGACTAGCAGAGTATGAGATTCTGTGTACAGGAGCATCTGCCAACCAGCCGAGCCGACGAATGCTGCTGATGGCCTCTGATCTACAGTGGATTCGTTGCGGCGACTTTGCCAATGGCCAGACCTGGAGGTCTCGAAATCCAGAATTGGTTTCGATTTCTGGGGTACAGCGAATTAATCGAACAGGAGAGGCATATGCACGTCTTGGTCTTGGGTATTTAGTGAGCTGCATAATTGTGTGCCATGCGAATGTTCTGCAAGTCCACGTCTGACGCGGACACAAGGGGTCTTTTTCTCGCAAAAACCACGTGATAAACAGCTGATCCAACTCATTTCGACACGCACGTCACTGTGTTCCTTTGTACCCCGCCGTTCTAAAATTGCGGGCGGGGCGGCGATAATAATTTTGAAACGGAGGGGGTTTTATGTGCTTTGAATTCTTGAATTTGATTATTCCCTTTGTGTAACACAACCAGCCCAACTACAGTGAGTAATATATTGACTTCACGAATCCGAAGGCATATATTTCCATGGCGGTGCTGTGGGCCGCAGCCCGTCCCACTTTCGTGTACTGGTAGGAACCTAAATCCGGCCTATGTAGCCCAGTTCGGCTGAAACAAGGCGGACTAGGACAATCGGGCTCATTAAATTCTTTTCAAACAACGGGCCCATTAAATATTCTGGGAGCATACTTATGGGCTGTAGTGTAGCCCGTGGAGGCCCATTTTTTTCCCTCCTGGACCTGGAGGAGGATAATTTCTCCTGAGTCCGACACGCGGAGAGAAACAAGGTGTTTCGAATCTCGCTCTGGGACAGCGGCCAGCAGAGTTGGTGGAATGGTGGTCTTGATCCCGTCATACAGCTCGTCAGAATCAACTCCAATTTCTTGCACGGGCATCATTTCCCGTTTAAAAAACTGCTAGACGAGAAAGCCGGCCATTACCGACCTGAGTCAGCAGCGCCCAATGATTCGAAGGAGAAATGAGATCGCGGCTCTTGGAATGTCCTCACCTGCTTGCACCAGTCGGATCGATTGATCAATCATCCTTTCCAGCGCTGCGTTAATAATCTTCTTTGGACGCTGTGCGACGTCGAGACGCGAAATGCTTCGCTCGCTTCCGACCGGCTATGCCCACCACATCAACATAACAGACATCTTATCCTTGCAGGCTTGCAGCTGCGCGTCGTCTCCTTTCTTTTAAGCTCCTCCAGTCGTTTCATTCCCAGGCCCTGAGGATCTGATCGAATCATCTTACACATGGTGATTGCAGTGTATGGCTGGTCCCCCAGCAAGCAAGCAGAATCGTATCGCAGACGGCTAACAGGACTCCGATCCAGGAACAAAGATTCGTCATTTCAGCTGGACGCTTCTTCTTTTTCGCTGCTATTCCAAGCCCAAACAACGACGTCGTCACGACGACTGGGCGCGGGTTCGATCGATCGGCGGGGGAATAAAGGGACAGTGGGGCATGCCATGGCTCGTCGCGCAGCGAGCGGGCACTGTGGACGGACGAGCGGCGTCCGGCGCCAGCAGCAGGAAACGACGGGCAGGAACAGGAATCCCCTTTCCCCCGGGTCGCGCCGGCGCCAGGCATGCTGCCTGCGGATACGACCAAGCTAGGACAGGACGGCCAGCGACGCGCGCGCACTACCGGTGGTGGGCTGGTGGTGCGCAGCCAACGCGCTCGCGGAACGGCTTGGCTTGGAGGACGACCGGCCGCGACCTGGCAGGAAGGAATAGGATAAGGATAAGCCTCGCTCGTGGTCGTGGATCTGATGGCCCGCGCCTTTCAGCCGGCGCCGGCGCGGCGCCTGTTGCGCTCCACGTACGCGGCCGCGGCCTCTTTCCGTACGTCTTTCGTGCGCTCTTTTCCGCCGCAGCGGTATTCGGCTTTGGAGGAGTAGTTGTCATCCGTCGTAGTCCTAGTATTGGATGCGAAAGGAGGACTGAGAGGGAAAGCCAACTGGGTGGCATCGGTCTCATAGCCCCCCTTGCTAGTGTTCGGTTCCCGTGCAAGTAGTAGAGTATAGAATCACTTTATTTATTTATTTTATTTGCAGACAACAGCGTATGAAATCTCTTAATACGACTGATGCAGCACGAGCGACCGCTTTTGCTTTCCAACGCATCGCTGCCCATACTTTGTTTTCTTGTTTCAAGGTACTCATCCTGTCACTAAGAATGTAAATGAGTACCCACTGAGTAGTTATAGATCATCTTCCTGTTATATTTAAGTGATCTATTTGTATTTAATGGGATAAAATCTTAGTTTATTTAAAAGATTTTTTGAGTCATAGGCTGACCCACAAATTTGAAAACCTGCATCTCTACTTGTCAACAAACATTATGATTATTGTAGACCTGACCGCTCTCCAGAATGGGTTGCCCATACTTGCACTGCCTGATAACCACCTTACCAACAAAGCAACCTTTTGTTTTGAATTCAATTGACAACCAACTCTTCATTTCGTCGGACTGAAGATTATAACCTGGCCGGACGGATCAAACAGCACGCATGTAATAAAAGGCACTGCAGATCCAGTACAAAAGAGACTAGCTAAAAGTGAAAACAGAAGACCCAAGTACTGTAGCAAAGACAACCATGCCATTTTGTATAATGGAGTGCGCGCACATTGATCCGGCAGAAAATTTTGCATTATTTCTCCATCTTGCTTCCGCAAGATAATCGGGTAGTTAGAAAAAGGAAACGCAAAACGATTACAGAGAAGCGCACTCCACTAGTAAAACATGCAGGCAAACAAAAATATTCCCTACAAGGACGGGCACCCGACCATACCAGTATATAGCAGTATCTGGTGGTATAGGACTTTACAACTAGGGGCTGCTCAGTCAGATCAGCCACACTTTAGATTTCACCGCAAATTTTTTTCTTTAATCAGATTCAGAGCTCCAGTCCCAATTACGGGCAGGAAATAAGGATTCGTCGACGTCCGTGTCTCACATCGTGTAGTTCTGCTGGATGGTGTCGATGTCCAGCCCCTTGAGCTTCACCACCGACTCGACGTGTCCCTTGAGGGTGTTGAGCTCCCTCAGCCTCGCGATCTCAGCTCGTCTCTTGGCCTGCTCCGCGATCTCTGACAGCTCGCGGTAGCTGCTCTTCTCGTTGAACAGAGTGTTGGAGGCGACCTGCGGTGGCTGCAGGCCGTGGAGCGTCCTCTGCGCGGTGGCCCATTGCGCCTCCCTCTCCTCTCTACCGTAATCCTTCTTGGTGGTGAACGCGGTCTGCACAACAGAGTCCACAAGTTTAATTCATCATATTTCAAAAATTAAAAAGAGTGACATTTCCTATCCAATGTTCGAAGGCAGTGGTACCTTGTTCTCCAAGAGAGTGTTCCAAGCCCTGCCGCTCAGCGCGAAACGGATGAGGAACTTGAACACGTCGAGCGGGAAGTAGAAGATGATGCTGTAGATCCAAACGACACCAGCCCACCCCCAGCCGATGCCCTTGATCCTGGCAAAGCCCCAGTTGGCATATACCGCAATGAATGTCGCAACCTGCACGAACAAAGGGGGATTCAGATTACCGAGTACAGAGAGACAGATTTCACTTTGCTCAGCAGCTGTCAACTAGCACTTACAAGTTGAGCGAGAAGGAATGCAGTGACCAGGAGCACACCGGGGCGTTCAACAAAGGACCAGCTACGGGAACGGGTGACGAAGATGAGAGCCTGACTGACAATACTGACTTGGAGGTACAGAGCAGCCATAAGCTCATGCTCGCTGTCCCTGATAGATCTGACGCCGAATTTGTCCTGAGAGATGACATACGTATGTGTGGTTAGAACACAGTCGATGAGATAAAAATAAAAGTAAAGATGCAAAATATCTGTTGAGGTAGATTTCAATATGTACCGAGAAGAAATCGGTCTTGTGAGCAGCCCAGAAGAAAACGACGGTCATAATAGCAAGGTATGTTCCGAGAACGATACCAGTAGCAAAGATTTCCTTCAGCTTCCAGCTGTCAGGCAAGGGGGACGGTTTAACTCTGTCCTTAGAGATTGTCATGATAGTACCTGCATTGTTTTGTTTGGAGACTATGAGGGGTGATGCTTACCCAAGAAATGAAGATGAGATGCTAGTAAAAAAACACAGAAAACATACCATCATTGAGAATGGCAATGATAAGAACCATGAATGGCGCGAAGTCGAATTTCCAGATCAAAGCAATAAGCAAAAATCCAAGCTGCAAAAGGAAATTGACATTAGTTTGGAGAGAAAGTAACCTTTACATTTTAGTTGAAAAATGGTATCAGGTACTTACCACAATACGGATGGTGATGGAAACAGCATAAATCTGATTATTCACAAAATAACATAAAGAAGGGTCAGAATCATATGCTTGAATATCAAAAGGAACATAAATCAAGATACTACTAATTAATGAAGAAAAGTAACTTACAGTGTAGTTCTTCATCCTCTGGAAGATACATCTGCTTGTGAGGACAGCACTGATAATGACACTAAGACCAGGCTCTGTAAGGACAATGTCGGAAGCACCCCTTGCAGCATCAGTAGCATCGGCAACAGCAATACCAATGTCAGCCTTCTTAAGAGCTGGGGCATCGTTGACACCATCTCCAGTCATACCAACAATGTGCTTCTTCTCCTGCAACTTCTTCACAATCTCATACTTGTGCTCTACATGACAAAAATCCCATCAATCAAATGAAACATTGCATAACACATAGATAAACAAGGTACTCGACTAAGTCGTACCAGGGAAGACTCCAGCAAAACCATCAGCCTTCTCAATCAGCTCATCTACAGGAAGTGCTTCAAGAGTAGAGTCCTTGTTTTGGCCAAGCAGGGCAGAGGAAGGATACATGTTGGTACCCATGCCAAGCCTCCTTCCTGTCTCTTTACCAATGGCAAGCTGATCACCTGTAGTACAATAGAGTACAAATTTAGTCCACCGCAACGCCCTGCGGAATAAAACTTCTAGTTCATTTAGTATACCAGTGATCATCTTGACGTTAACACCAAGATGCAGAGCCTTGCGGATGGTCTCAGCACTGTCGTGCCTTGGGGGGTCAAACAAGGGCAATAAACCAACGAATTGCCATGGTCCACCAGGTGAATCCTTGTTCTTCTCAGGTACTTCCTGCAGAACGGTAATAAATGGCGTAAGAGTCCGGCTCGCTAGTTATTATAAACAGCAAAAACATGATCAAGAACACTAGCCAATATACCTGTCTGGCAACAGCAAGTGAACGAAGCCCACGTTCAGCATACTTGTCAATAATAGCATGCACCTTCCTCTTAATATCCTCTCTGCAGTTGCAAAGAGTAATAATCTGTTTGACAACAAAAGTTATTAGTCAAGCTGAAAGTATAAAGGAATGTAATGACACAAGCAGCTTTCCTCACCTGCTCAGGAGCACCCTTGCTGACACGATGCCAGTTGCCATCTCCATCAATGTATGTGAGAGCAGTCCTCTTGTCAACTGGGTTGAAGGGCAAGAAGTGCACCTCCCTAATACCAGCCCTGGCCTCCTTAGGGTCAGCAAGCATACCCACCATGGCAGCATCAATGGCATCCTGGTTCTCAGTCCTCGAGGCCCTTGCGGCCAACAACAACACGTAGTCCTTGTCGACACCTTTTGCAAACACCTCAACAAGGTTCTTGTCGACACTGAGCTTGTTCAGTGTGAGCGTCCCGGTCTTGTCACTGCAAAGGACGTCCATACCAGCCATCTCCTCAATGGCAGTCATCCTCTTAGTGATGGCACCCTGCTGTGACAGCTTGTGAGAGCCAATGGCCATGGTGACTGACAGCACGGTAGGCATGGCAATTGGGATACCACCGATCAAGAGGACCAACAAGTTCTCAATTCCACTCCGGTACCTCCGGTGCTGGATCGGGAACATGACAATGATCTCGATAATGATGCCGACCGCAATGGAGCAGATACAGAAGTTCCCAATAGCAGTGAGGACCTGCTGGAAGTGGCCAACCTGGTTGGTGCTGTCCACAAGATGAGCAGCCTTGCCAAAAAATGTGTGCACTCCGGTGGCAATGACCACAGCCTCGATTTCACCCTGCTTGCATGTCGAGCCAGAGAAGACCTCATCACCAGGGCCCTTGGTCACTGGAAGGGACTCTCCAGTCAGTGCAGACTGATCAACCTTGAGGGGATCACCCTCGAGGAGACGAGCATCAGCAGGGACGATGTCACCAAGCTTAATGCTGATGATGTCACCGGGAACCAAGATTGCAGCCTCTTGCTCACCCCAACGGCCATCCCTCAGCACCTAGAACAGGCAAACCAAACATTATTGTATAAAATAAAATGTGACTCGAGTTCCTGGTCCACATCAAACAAATTTAAAAAGCATAGTGTCTTCTTATGATCATGAACTTGATGTAACAAGGTCCAAATAAAGTTGTGCATGCCAACTAAGATGCACTAAACTGTCCTAATTCTTTATGTCAATTAAAAAGTATCCAAGAGATGTGTCCCTATCTTTTCCACAATAATGGAATATATGCTCACTCATGCAATGGACCATTGATAAATGACATTTTGGACATGACATAGCTGGAACTTTTCGACCTAAAAGCGCATACATAAATATTCCTCCTTCCACTAGTCCATGGAAATATCATGGCCACAATATCACGGAATGAGCTCACGTATTTCCCTTTTCTTTATTCAAGGCCATAGCTTTTTTATTAATAAAAAAACTAACGGTTGCCAGTTGTGCTCACCTTGGTTTTGGGGGCAAGGTTGGCCATGAGAGCAGCAGCGGCGTTGCCTGCGTTGTTCTCCTCAATGAATGAAATGGTGGAGTTGATAACTAGAAGCACGATGATACCAATGAAGTCCTGCCAGTCCGGAGGCTTGCCGTCACCGTTGGCGAGCGCAATAGCCATGATGGCGGCCATCTCCATGACCCACGAGAGCGGGTTCCACATGAAGCCCAAGAACTTCAGAATTTTGCTCTCCTGCGCAACCCAAACAGGTGGTATATTTTTAGTTGGTTGTGCACTTGGATTGAACCCAAAGGAAACACATGCATGCATCAGAATGGGAAGCAGGTCGTTACCTCCTTCTCCTCGAGTTTGTTGGGGCCAAAGACTTGGAGACGCTGAGCCCCCTCGTTGGAGGACAACCCCTCGCGGGTGCATTTCAGCTGCTCGAACACCTCCTCCATGGGGATGTTCTCCTGCAAACACAAACACCGTTAGTGACTGGTGAGAGCAACATCTTGCAAAACATGTGGGTCCATTTTGTCAGCCAGGACAAACAGAGTCAAACTGACAGAAATCCATTGAGCTCCACCGGTGTGGTCCTGCTATGTCAGACGACTACCACCTAAAGCAGCTGAAACGTGCCAAAGAAGCGCCGAAAGGACAGTAACAGGACGAGGGCGATGTACGGGAACGCAGCCAATGATTGCGGGCAGTACGGCCGTCCGATCTCGATCAGAGATCGCCGCGGGGGGGGGGGGGGGGGGGGGGGGGGGGGGGGGGGGGGGGGGGGGGGGGGGGGGGGGGGGGGGGGTGACCGTCCGTGGTGCGCGCTTTCCTTGGGCCCGCCCACAAGTGACGCCGTGCGCACGCGACGCGGTTGGCTGCATTGAGATGAGTGCGAGCCGGAGATGCGGCTTCGCTTTCGGCGTGCGGCCGCATACTGACCAGCCGAAGTGGAGGAAACAAAAAGATGAACAGCCAGGCAGGCAGGCAGTGTACCGCCGGCTTGTGCCAGCAGCGGATCACCAAGGATAAAACAAAGAAAGCAGATCGAGGGCACGGATTTTTCTGTGCTGGTGGTGGTTCGCGCCTAATCTCAGCATGATTAATACTGATTGGCGTGCCCCGTTCTAAAGCACTTTTGGAGCTCTGACTTTTCGTGCAATTTCGTAGTACACATATAGCGGCTATTAATTTATCCGGTCACGAATAAAAACTAATAAACAGGAATATATGCCTACTAAAAAATTCCAAAGTACGGCCGTAGTGACAGTTGGCGCATATTTTAATTATTTAACTAAACATACACGGATTAGCTTGAAAACATATGGGGTCGCTAGTATATTTTCTTTCATGAAGTAGGAGTATGCACAGATCTATGGTCCAATACAACTGGCACCGCTAGTATATGTTGTTTCATGAAGGAGGAAGGTATTAAATACGGGGTATTAAGGCCCCATTAACTGAGGAAATTTAGGTGTTTCCTTCCTTTCGCCTTCCTCTCTCTCCAAAGATAGGAGGGCGGTGAGGGAAACAAGCTGTGAGCATTCAAACAGCTCACATGAGCAAAATACGGGAGGAAACATGGGCACGGGCAGGTGGCCCTTCCCCGCGTCTTAAAGCCGCAGATCGATTCAGAGTAAAGAAAGGCGGCGCCACCGAGATGCAACCTCTGCTGTGTCCATATGCGAGTTTGGAAAGACATACAAAAATTTATCTCTGCTTTTTTTTCATAGTTCAGAAACGAGAAACAAAAGGTTCGATGTTCATATGTTTCGTTGAACTTGGCTAAAAGAGTTCACATCATTTAGGAGTAGTAGTACTCCAGTTATTTCCGGCTTAGGAAGAGACGTCCCCGCAAAAAAAAGTCAAAGGGCCAACCAACCATCACATGATTAATATAAACAGAGCGCAGAGACTACTAAACTAAAATAAACATCTCTTCCAATTCGTGGCGCAACAAAGCATCCAGAAACGAGAGAGCGAAATCACTAGTAGGCGCAGCGATTCCTCACCAGATCGACGGCTTCATTCTTGATCTCCTCAAGCCCACCCATGGCGGATAGGCGCGCGGAACCACCGGTGCGCGCGACGGAGCGTAGTCTAGAGCGGAACCCCGAGACCGGACACTAGCATACGACACGCGCGGGAGCACGGCCTGGGGTCTCTTCTCTCCCGCCGCGGGATAGAAGAGGAGGAGAGGAGAAAGGGTGGGGGCGTACTGGAGCGAAGCGGGGATTATGGGGAGACCTCGTCGTCTTTTATACCCACCCACCACCGCGCGGCCCTCCCTAGCAGCCCGCCCCTGGTCCACCCTGGCGGGCCCCGCCAGCCGCCATGTGGGCCCTGACTCACGCTCTCTGTTCGCGTGCCCCCGCCGCGCCTGATCACAATTCACAGCGCACCTGGCTGGCCCGGGACGAGATCTGGCCGCACGGCGCGAGGGCTTCCGATTTTCCAGGCCCGTGCGTCAGCTCGACACGGTGGAGCCGCGCGGGTCGGGTTCTTGGTGCGCGGCGAAATATCTCCGGGTTTTGAGTTTTGACCTTGGGGAGCGAGGGAGGAGAGGCGGGTCCCGCGGAGCCGTGGGTGTCAGCCACTTGGTCGTGGGTCCCCCGTCCGGCCGCATCATCGTCACGGGGTAACGGGTCGCCGTTGCGTTGAGAGAGGTCGGTGAATTTACGAGCTCCGGTGCCCGTGCACGGTGGATGATGGGTGGATGGAGATTCCTTTTACTCGCCGCCGCCGCCGCCGCCGCTTCGCCCTCGCGGCGACGGATGGTTAGGTTGGCGACGGCGGACGGACCTCCCGCTACTGGGATCGTCTGCGACTGAGATAGATCGGGGGTCCGGTCAGGCGGCAAGGGGCCGGCTGTCTCGCGTCCGATTAGGCATAATGCGCAGCTGGTGTAACAGAAGTGCTAGTATGTCATTTCGGCTAGGATGATGGTGCATCTAGCTCCTCCTGATGAGTTGAACAAACGCACATGGGGATCCATTCAGTTGACGCGCGCTGCTACATGTTCCAATGATCAAATTGCAGGTGAACGAAGCATCGGCAGCTTGTGGCTGACGGAATTTATTATTAAACCAAAGGGTATATTGGCATACTACAAAGAAAACTTCTACTTCCCATAGGATTCGCTCTCTCTCTCTCTCTCAAGAGCACTATAGGTGCCTTTCTTTCCCCGAATATATGATTCTCCGCGGACAATAATGCAGGATTGAAGGGATGAAGACGAACATGAGCCCGTGACAAGAAGCGCTAATGCCGCCAAGGCTCCGCAGCTGAGTACAGGCCGTACGAAAACGGACTTCATCGATAATTTTTGCGACTGGATTTGATGAATCGGTAATAGCTCCGCGGTGTCGTTTCGTTTGGATCCAGCGAAGCGTCGAGCCGTCCAACCTCTATCAGCGCAACGCAACGCCACGCAAACAGGGAATATCTTTCGCCGCTAGCCTTCCGTACCGCAAACAACCGCACAAATCCGCGCGTTCGTAGCGTCCGCTTCTCGAGAAGGGAACAAATGCGCGACGGGTATGGATGGTAGGAGTACCACCAAATCTTGCGCATTGCGTGCTAGTCGTAGCGACCAAAATCTTCGTCAAGTTCGAAATCACGGCAAATCAGCAGCCAAATTTCCTCCTTTGGATTGTGAGACGGATCCCGTGGATCTCTTATCGAGGCCACCAGGTCTGCGCCATTCTCTTGGCCACAGAACCGCAACGGGTCACCACGGCCACAAGAGTGCGTGGCACGGAGAGATTCGTGGCGTTGGGAAAATTGTCGAAAGAAAATTCTTTGTAGCAGTGCTGGTACTTGCTGCTGTGACGACTCTGACTCCAGAATACAGAGGTCGAGGCTCCGAACGTGCACGCACAGCCTCCTGCATCTGCATCTCTTCCTGGCTCCGCCGGTCCGAGTAACCTAACACTGCCTGCAGTTCTGTCTGCGGCTTGCTTGGTCAAAGGAACCCGTGAGCTGAATGAAACCTCCCAACACGCCAACGCTGACGCATGGCAGCACGCGCGAGTCATCGGCACCGCTCCCCGATTTCTTGAGAAATTACATCAGCGTCGCATGCGCTTAGAATTATTTCAGACCGTTGTTTTCTTTCATGATATGATCTGGTCATGGGTGACAGGATATAGATAAGTTACTTTCTCGGATCTAAAACAAGGCGACGATGTAGCTCCATCAACTAGTTCGAGTAGTGCTTGTTATTTTCACGCACGCAGCCAATGCTTGTCCTTCTCACTCCACAGGCTAAAGTGGCTCTGGCACGGCATATTTACTGTAGGCCTTGTGATTTCGCATTGGATCCCAATAGCGCAAACAATTTTCTTAACACATACTCACTCCGTTTTTTAATTAATATCGCCGTTGACTTCTAAATTTAACTTTAACTATTTATTTTATTCAAAAAATTTGCTAAATTTTATATATTTGATATAATTTGATTTATCATTAGAGCTATTTAAGTTACAACTTAAAATTTTACATATTCGAAACAATTTTTTGAATAAAACAAATGGTCGAGTAAGCTGTCTTGAGTGGTTCGGTTTAAGTTTTTTTTTTAAAAAAAAAGCTTTTAAACAGAACGTCTCTGTATAAGCAACTGATAAAAGTAGTCGATCTATGTTTTTTCAAAGAAAAAAAATGAAAGGAGACCATGTTCTGTCAAAGAAAAAAGGTTGTAAGACCATATAGAGAAGACATTGTCAGCATGTCACCCGAGAAAGGATATATTTTTGTCGTAAAAAAGAAAAGGTATTTGAACATGCTAACGAAGCTATAAAGCAGAGAAGAAAAAAAGTAGCAGAGCGTTTTATCACCACTGCTAAGCTGAATTTGAGGCAAATTAAGACCATATAATCAGAACTTTGAATAGTACTACTCCTACACACCGGCTATTTTCTCCCTCGTTTTCAATCTGCACAATAATTGCGCACGCGACGGCTGGTTTTCACAGATGGGGCCTCGCCTACAGGCTACAGATGGCTGTATCTATCTGTCTACTACTCGTGCGGCTGCTCCGCTCGGCGTGGTGAATGGGAGACGGCCGCGCCGGAGAGCCAACAGATCCGTCGGTTGTCCATTGCTTCGGAAGCCGGAAGAGGCAAAGCGGACCTGTGCTCCTCTACTTCGCCTTTGTTATAGTTTTTCAAGGTCTTGTAAAGTTATAGTGATGGCTTCAAAGACTCGGACGGTGACTGACAGATACATCTCGCCTTCCTGTCGTGGCCTTTTGCGTGCTGTAATTAGCAGCGGTCAGTTTAACCTAACCCTCCTGTTGTGTGGAAAGGCTTCTCGTTGTTTGAACGCTTTTCTCCTCTTTTCTCCACTTTTGGTGGCTCGCCGAGCCGTTTTTCACTGGATGAATCACATGATTCCCAAGTTTCTGACGGATCGTCATGATCAAAGTGATCGCTACTGGACTGTTTAAGTTGCAGTCGCAGTAGTCACTGCACAGAAACCAGGTCCCGAAATCAGATTCAGTCAATTTTAGCCAAAATTTACCCTGTGTTTTCGCGAGCGTTTCCATTGTAGTTGATATGGTTCCGGTGGCATTTCTGAACTCTGGCCGCATGCGCTACTTAAAAAAAAAAATGGCGATGCCCGCTGTATGCAAATCTTAATTTAAGCGATCGATCGACGACTCCGAAAGGCAGCCTACGTGTCTCGCCGGTCAATTTTGTGGGGAAAGCTACCGATTGAACCCGGTCCAAAGCACGCGATCTCTTTTATCCGTTTTTCTTCGGACGGACCTGAAGGCTGCATATTTTGCTTTGATGACAACGTGCAGCGGAAAGGATAGGGCCACGTGCGATCCAGTCCTGTCTGTCTTAGCATGCGCAGCTCCATTTTTAGGAGACGTTCAAAGCAGGCATTTCACAGTAGTAGTTCTGGTCCGTATGAAACGGTCTGCAAATGGTCACTTCGATTGGACTCTTTATTAGGACGTTGATAAAAGAAATAGTATTGCACTATCAGGCATCCGGAGAAATTTATCAAACAGCCTGATCAACTTTTGAGCTCTTGATGCTCGTGCGGAGAAGTGTTTCGGAGTTTGGTTCGGCGGTGATCCGCATCGGAATTCTTTGGTACTAGACGTCTTGGTCCAGATTTCATCACGTTCCGTGCGTCACCCTGGAGCCAGTGGTCAAAACGATTTCTTCGTTTTTCTTTCTCTCCTTTGTCGAAAACTTTACTTTTAGATTTTCCATTCGTACCAAAAATGTGGGCAACCGCGAACCAGACCGGCCGCCGGCTATTGAAATTCGAGAAGCATGTTTATGTCACCCTTTCGATTGGAAATTAATTCACTGACTTTACACAAAACAGACCATGGAAGCGGATTATGCTGCTGCAGATTCTGTTGCCATGACATCCGATCTTACAGATAAATGGTAAAGATATAAACTGGCCGGTTTAGCACTCCAGAGCGACTCAAAAGTCTGATATGATAGCCTTATCAGATGACCAGTATGTGTTGATGGTGCTCCTTTGACCGTACAACAATTGGGACTTTTTTTTTGTAACAGCACCATCGACACTCTATGTTCATACTCTATTTCATAAAGAAAAGATACTGCATTATCATCCTCCTTGTTACCTGGAGGAGCATGGGATATCACTCAAGGTATATGCGTCAATACCCCACTTAAATACAATTAACTCTCAGCAATGGTGACAAAGGCAACGTTTCATATTAGGAGGCCATAGTCATCCATCTTGGCGGCGATTCTTCTTTCCTCGATCGCCAACGTTCATGTTCCATTCCATGACAGCACCGTCTAAAGTATTTGTTGTTGTAATTAAAAAAATTGTAAAGGACTTTTGTGCATAATATTGAAATATAAAGAGTGAGGGTGTGTGTGCGCTGTGTGAGCACGACATCAATTTCCCCAAAATCCAATATGATATACAGAGCTAGGGTTAGGGCGAATCTCTGCTACCGTCGTCGTCGTTGGAGGCAGTGAGTGAGTCGGCGCCGTCCCTGTTCGTCCTGCTGGTGACTGCCACGCGGGAAAGGGCGCAAGGCGAGGCAAGGCACGGGCGCGCGCCAGGCGCGACCAGCAGGGCGGAGCGGCAGCTGTGCGCGAACAGGCGTGAGTCGAGCGCTGCTGCGGTTCGTCGCGTTCAGGCGAGGCACGCTGCTGCGGTTCGTCGCGTTCAGGCGAGGCACACTGCTGCGGCTGCGTGCGGACGAGGTGTGGCCGCAGAGACGTCGCGCGTGCTGCTGCTGCTGGGAGCTGCGTGCGGACAAGGTGTGGCCGCAGTGTCGTGTCGCGCGTGCTGCTGCTGCTGGGAGCCCAACTACCGAGGCTTCAACGGGTGGTGCTACTGGCACATGTGAAGGAAAGAGGAAGGGAAAGGAAAGGTGTTGTTGTGCTGCTGTGGTTGATACTGCTAAAAAAATAGCAAAGCTGTTGTGCTAGTGCTGCTTTTCCTGCGCCAGACAAGGAAAAAAGGGGGCCATCAGAGCTGCTACTGCGTGCTGGTCTGAGCGTGTTCTTGAGCTCTGTGGGAAGAAGCCTGGTCCGGTGTGTTCAGCAATGAGTTCAGAGAAAGAAGCTGCGTTGAAAGCATTGGCTGAGCAACAAGGTAGTGGTTCGAGTGGAACCGACTCATTAGTTAGAAAGAGCGAGATGAAAAGTGAGATGAGGTGCATGATTCAGGAGCTCTTAGAGATGGGTATGATTGGATCTAAGCCTGTGATTGCACCATCAGAATTGAAATAGGAGCTTGTGCCAAACGATGTGAAGCTTGATTGTAGCAAGAATTATCTAAGTTGGTCTAGGAGAGTGCGAGTGCTCTTAGGTGCAAAGGGGGTAGAATGCTATTTGGAGGAGGATTGCATTGAGCCAACTGACAAGCTTAGCATGGATTGGAGAGTTTGGCATACCACAAACTCCATTATAGTGGCATGGTTATTGGCATCTATGTCTCCATCAGTTAGTAAGATGGTAGAAGCTATGCGTACTGCTGCCTTAATATGGAAGACCTTGAGTAACATGTATTCAAGAAGAGGAAATGTGATGGTGATGATGAAAATTCAGAATAAGCCCGATGCAGTAAAACAGACAGGGAGATCGGTTGAGCAGTATGCTAGTGAGCTTCAGTACTTGTGGGGAGAACTGGATCATTATGCTCCACTTCACATAGAGACTTCAAGGGATACTCAGATTGTCCAGAAGTGGGTAGAAGATAGAAGGGTCACTCATTTCTTAAAAAATATGGACCCTGAGTTTGAGAGTAGGAGGGCTGCTTTTTGTCATCAAGAGAGCCTTCCCACCATGGAGGAGGCCATTTCAGCCATGGTCAAAGAAGAAAGCAGACTTCAAGTGATAAGAAGTAACAATCCTGTGAAGTCAGCCTACACAACTGTTGATGAGAGGTAGTGCTATAATTGTGGGGAGAAGGGACACATAACCTATAATTGTCCTCAGCCAAAGGGCAATGGTGGTCGGAGTGGGACTCGTGGAGGTCGTGGTAATACCCGTGGGAATTATGGAGGAGGTTATGGTGGACGTGGAGGAGGTCAAGGAGGTAGAGGACGTAGTGGTTCTCGAGCCAATGTGGCTACTACTGAGGAGACTTCATCTATTACTCTGACAGGAGAACAAGTGAAGCAATGGGAGCAATGGCAGAAGGGCAAAGCTCTTGAGAACTCCACTAATACTTTGGTGACAGCAACAACCGCCGACCACTTCGATAACTTTGCCAACTACGCCCACATGGGCACAGGTACTCAGGCACAGGCACTTGCATCCTCATATAGGCATCATATAGACTGGGTCATAGATTCAAGAGCATCTAAGCATGTTACAGGCATGTCTGATTCTTTCAAAACATATGCCCCATATACTCATTCTGAATCTGTTCAAATTGCTGATGGTACTTCACAACTCATTTATGGTGTTGGGTCCATAGAGTGTACATCATCTCTTAGCATGTCATCTGTTTTGCATGTTCCTTCTTTTCCAGTCAATAGTCAATCTTCTATCTGTTGGCCCAATTATTGATCAATTCAAGTGCATAGTTATATTTGATGAAAACCTTTGTATCTTTCAGGAGAAGGGGACTGGGAGGAGGATTGGGACTGGAATCAGGCGTAATGGGTTGTGGTTCATAAATCAGGATGAGTCAGCATTAACAACGGTTGTAGAAGGAGATGTGAGGGAAGTTCTGCTTCTTCATTGTCGGTTAGGACATATACCTTTTGAAAGCTTGAGTCGGTTGTACCCTGATGTATTTATGATGTATTTAAGGGGGTGGACAAGAGTAAACTTGTATGTGATGCATGTGAACTTGGGAAGCATACAAGATCCACTTATGTTGGTGTTGGTCTTTGTAGTTGTGAACCTTTTATGCTAATACACTCTGATGTTTGGGGTCCCTCTTCAGTTACATCTGTGAGTGGTTTCAAGTGCTTTGTTACATTTATTGATTGCTACACTCGGATGACTTGGATTTATATGCTCAAACACAAGAATGAGGTGTTCAAATGCTTCCAAGACTTTCATAAATTGGTTACTAATCAATTTAATGCAAAGGTTCAGACTATTCGCACTGATAATGGGACAGAGTATCTGAACAATCAATTTGTGTCATACATTTCAGACCAAAGGATTATTCATCAAACCACCTATTTAGGTACTCCACCACAGAATGGTGTAGCTGAAAGGAAGAATCGACACTTGTTGGAGGTAGCAAGGTCTCTTATGTTTCAGATGAATGTGCCTAAATACTTGTGGAGTGAAGTGGTGATGACAGTTGCATACCTTATCAACCGAATGCCATCTAGAATACTTGGTATGAAGTCACCTGTCGAGCTCCTTTTAGGGCAGAGGGAGTTTAAGATTCCACCTTGGGTGTTTGGTTGTGTTTGCTTTGTGAGAGATCATCGACCTTCGGTGGGAAAATTAGATCCTCGAGCAATCAAGTGTGTATTTGTGGGTTATTCTTCAACACAAAAGGGATACAAATGTTGGGATCCAGTTGGAAGGAGATTGTTTGTGAGTATGGATGTGACTTTTCATGAGTTCGAACCATATTATGAAAAGAAAGGGGACCTTGATCAATTTCTGGAAGAACTCTCTTCTGTCGATGAGAGTGACAGTAGAGAGAGGGAGAATGGTTGTGTGCAAAATGGTAGTCTAACCCAAGAGGAAGTGATAGTTAGTGGAACAATTCCATCTCATATAGATGAAGTAATGACACAGGAGAGGGTAACCGATGGTGGAACTTGCGAGGATGATAGTGATGAGATTGAAAGCAATGGTGCTCAGGATGATATTCAGGAGGATGATGAAGTGGTGGTTGTTGGGACAATCCCATGCCCAACAATTGAAGAACGAGATAAGCAGAGGACTATGAAACAACCCATTGTGTATCAAAGAAGAAGGCACTCTAGGAGGCAGGGGGAGCAAGTGAAGCAACCACAATCACGAATGTCTGATTCTTCAGTCCCAAACCTCCCCTCGGACCTCTCTCCATCAAGCTCCCCAACTCAACTTGAGATAGCTGGTAACGTTCCTCCTACCCTTGAACATGTAGAACCTTCACTTGCACAACGTAGAGATCATAGAGTTAATGCAAGAAAACCTCCTATTCGTCTTGGCTTTGAGTATCTTAGTACAAGTCATGACATTGCTAATTTCATCTCATACTCTCGTGTCTCACCTACATATAGAACATTTATTGCATCACTACAGACAGTGCCTATTTCGAAGGACTGGTGGCATGCAAAACAAGATCCAAAGTGGAAAGATGCAATGAAAGAAGAGTTGCATACTCTCGAAAAGAATAAGACATGGGAACTTGTTCACCTTCCAGAAGGAAAGGTTGACAGATACAAAGCAAGACTTGTTGTGAAATGTTATAGTCCGACATATGGAATTGACTATGATGAAACCTTTGCACCTGTTGCAAAAATGAGCACTGTGAGAACATTGATGTTATGTGCAGTGAATTTCGGTTGGCCACTTCATCAATTGGATGTGAAGAATGCATTTCTTCATGGTGACTAATAAGAGGAAGTCTATATGAAAATTTTATCTGGATTTGCAAATAACCAAACCGCAGGGAAGATGTGCAAGCTTAAGAAGTCATTGTATGGATTGAAGCAGTCTCCACGTGCATGGTTTAACAGATTTAAACGAGCAGTGTGTGATATGGGTTATTCTCAATGCAATGGAGATCACACAGTCTTTTACAGACATCGAGGATCTTATATTACCATCTTAGCTGTTTATGTTGATGATATAGTGATCACTGGAGATGATGTGGAGGAAATCAAGTCTTTAAAGGAGAAGCTTGGGAAAGCATTTGAGGTAAAGGATCTAGGACCTCTTCGATACTTCCTTGAAATTGAGATTGTTAGATGGTCCAAGGGCATTGTTCTCTCTCAAAGAAAGTATGTGCTTGATCTGTTGGCAGAAACAGGGATGCTTGGATGCCGCCCATGTAGCTCACTTATTGATAAAAATCACCAAACGTGTGCTCAGTCAGGCGATCCTGTTGACTGAGAGACACATCAAAGGTTGGTGGGCTGGTTGATATATCTTTGTCATACAAGACCTGATATCTCTTATGCAGTGAGTGTGGTAAGTAGATATATGCATGATCCTAGGACAGGGCATATGGAAGTGGTCCATCGAATTCTGAGATATTTGAAAATGACACATGAAAAGGGGTTGTGGTTTAGGAAGAACCAATACCTAGATCTGGAGGGTTATTGTGATGCTGATTGGGCGAGTTGTAGAGATCATCGAAAATCCACATCTGGATATTGTGTGTTTGTAGGAGGTAACCTTGTTTCATGGCGAAGCAAGAAGCAAGCTGTGGTGTCTCAGTCTACTGCGGAGGCTGAGTATAGAGCGATGTTACTGGGGCTATGTGAAATGATGTGGCTAAAAGGTCTACTGAGGGAGCTTCGGTTGTTGAGAAATGAGGTTATGTTGCTTCACTGTGACAATGTGACTGTAATTAACATTGCAAATAATCCAGTTCAATTTGATCGAATGAAGCATGTGAAGATTGATAGGTTTTTTATCAAGAAGAAGATAGATAGTGGGTTTTTGAAATTAGAGTATGTCAAGTCTCGCAATCAATTAGCCGATTACTTCACGAAAGGATTAAGTTCTAAGGAGAATGAGTTGGCATGTAACAAGATGGGCATGACGAATATTTTTAGCCCATCTTAAGGAGGAGTGTTGTTGTAATTAGAAAAATTGTAAAGAACTTTTGTGTATAATATTGAAATATAAGGAGTGAGAGTGTGTGCGCGCTGTGTGAGCACGACACCAATTTCCCCAAAATCTAATAGTATTGTTTCCGAGACCAGAGACTTTCCGCGAAGATAATCCCCATCAACGACTAATGGCTTGATGATAAGTACTAGTTTTTTTAGATACTAAATAAATGATAAGCAATTGAACGCGAACTTTCAGAGAAAGTTTACTAGTAGCGCAGAAGATTTGAACCTCAGGCAAGTACAATTCAAACCGCGCATAATAGTAAATCATTTGAATGTTCATGCTGAGCATAAACAAAACGGCAGCCGCATTTGAACCCCGCATATTCTAGCGGCAGTGACCGCACACAGCCGAAGAATAGAACAGCCGTTCGTTGCCCGGAGCTTTCGGTATTATCTCAAGCCATACGTTAGGACTCCCGTTGAAATCAAACTTTTACTGGTATTAGCTCAAGCAATCAACCGTTGAAACTTAATCATGCGCGCACACGGCGCGTCGACATCCATGACGATCCGTACGTTGAAATCACCGACTTCCGACAAGTACTGGAGGAGACAAAAAAACGCAGCATGTGAGACGGCGTTCCAATTGTTTATGTTAGCGGAGATAATCCGTGGATCGTATCAACGTTCGTGTTGAAAATTAAGGAGCTAGCTAGCGCGGCGACGAAGGGCGCAAGCAAGTTCACGGGATTGGGGATCCCGGGACACGCAACCAGTGTCGGGAGGTGCCGTCCGTCACCGAGACGACGATCGAGGAGGCCTCGCCTCTTCCGGGTCAACTATGCCGGAGCCGACCGTCGTGTTCGTCGTTGCCGTCGTCGTCTTCGTCTCCCCGAGGCGGCAGGGGCAGCGGCAGCAGCACGATGCATGTCATCAGGCTAGACCACCGGGACAACGCCGAAGCCCACTTGGAGTTGGCTGGTCCACATGCGTGGAGTCGTGGGCATCTCGGTTCTTGTCGCTCAAATCTTGCAATGACTGAACGGCTCTTTCCAAGACGTTGCGATCTGCGTGGAGTAGGACATTTCCATGCCACTGGTAGTAGAAGTAGACCCATGATTTTTGACCGCTTTTACGGCTCCATTCACAGTGATTCACACTCATCATCTAATACATTATAGCGGGCTATATATAGGTCTTGATAATTTATCTGCGTGATCCAAGAACAGGAGACTCTTGAGCACACCATGGACACCTGGTTTCTGCTGCATTTCAGGATTCCGTCGCGTACACCACACGACGAGCAGGTGAACAAAATACAGTAGTATAATCCTATGTACAGAGATTAGATGATGAATTTGCCAGGTGGGATGGCCATTATCCCCGTCTCCTTGGCGTGCATTGATTGATGCGCCACGTTACGGCAACATGGTCCCTGATTCAATTAGGTGGTCGCGCTCGCGCGTCCGGTGTTCTTCATCACGAGACGACGCCATAATAGAGACCATCGAAGCGAATCAACGACGGCTTCCGCGCGCACACACCTCTACCACTGACGCAGCTGCAGGCGTGCACGGAGGACCACCTCTGTCGCATGCCCTGTGGCAGTGCAATTGGGGAAGAATCAAAGCGCGGAAACATACGAGCAGGCTGGCATGCAGGCCTCTGCCAATCAATTACACTCGCATCAGTTTGGACACTATTGCCACTTGTGCCGAAACGGCGACTGATCATTGGGCAGGTTAGCGAGCGAGCGAGAGCATCGTTGGCCGACTGCGAAGGCAACGCTTACATCAGTTTGGGCAGAAAGGAAACGGCGATTGCACAAGCAACACTTGCATCAGTTTGGACGAAATAATGTCTAGTTTGAAGTTTGAAGACCAAAAGAGGGTTCGTAATGTAAGCTGTCCATTTTCAGATGATATAGGCTTCACACGGACAAGGAGCGTATTCTATTGTTTGAACTTTGACGCTGAAGGCTTCCGATAACTCGGCATGGCATCTACTATAGAGCTGTGCTTATGCAGGTAGTACATTATCCTTTTCGGTGACATACTGTAATAGCAGAGTCTTGCTAAACTTTCAGCACAACAGCATTGTATTTTGGTTGACTGCAAGCAGCTCTCGCCTCGATCAATCGAAGACAGGTAATGCAGGCCTTCCAGGGAAAAAAAAGGTTCAATTATTTGTACTTGTTTTCTCAAAGGCCCCACTTTCTTTGGTCGGTGGTTGACAGTTGACCTCACTCCAAATTTTAGTTCTTCCGCACGCCGTTGTTTCATAACCTAGCAAGTTTAATACTCTGTTAGTACAGATATTTTAAGCTGCAGAGCACTCTCCATGGCTCCACCTGTCATGCTGCTAAGTACTATTAATATTTGATATAGTAATTTATCTCCAATAAACTTGCTCTTTCCTGCTGGTACTCCAATTGTTTGCAGTTGAGGGCCTTCGGGTTGTGAGATTATTTTGATGCAATCGTTTGCTGATAAAAGTAGTAGTGGCAGTATAAATAAACACGACTTCAACAACCCTTAGTTCAGATATATTAATTTAGGAAACACTTGAGACACAATTGCATGAATGGTTCTTGTGCAGAGTTGACCTTCGAAGCAGCGCTTGCAAATGGAGTTCGGTCTGAAGGAGCAATAAGAAACGGGAAACCTTATACTTCAATCGAGAGGGCATTAGAAAAAAAAAGGGGGAAATTTCAGGAATTGGAATCTTTTGCAACGGCCGTTCAATTAGGTTGTTACAGACAATTCAACAGGCTATAGCTATAGTAGACACCTCGCTGTGGAAACCCGTTTCTTTTATATGAGTAGAAAATTACGTATCGGAGACGCTTGACAGAGGGGCACAGTATATTAAACCTAGCCTAGGGCGATAATGCTAGTAGATAAGACGTGTGGCTAGAAAAGCGGTAGCAAAAGTTCAAAGTCCCGGTCAAGTGTTCGGTATAGAAATCAAAGGCGTTCGTGATCAATAAAAATACTTCGCGCGCCATCTCGGTCCGGGGCTTTATGATCAATCTCGCCGCCCGTCGTCGTCGAAAGCGTCGTTTCAAAAAGCTGCAGGGCAAACCAATTTTAAACGGGTTCCATTAATCCAGCCTCCCTGTCGACGTGAAAGAAACGGACGGACGGACGCTACGGCAGTTCCGTGGAAATTTGTGGGCGCCGATATTTTGGCACGTAGCATCAGTTTTTCAAAATGGTTCTTCGAGAACAAGAGGAGGCGAAGACGACGAAGGCGATTGTTGGTGGCCATTCAATTTAAGTCTCGTACTGAGGAAATCTAAGAGGAGATCGATTTCTCATCCATCCCTGAGCCTTGATGTTTACGCGCGCTATTATCATCAGGTTTCATTCGCCTGTGCCCGTACAGTTTGAATATGTTGCTCCTGCGTACTGTGGGTCTAGACAATAAATCTGGTCTTGTTCGTTTCCACCGGGGTGGGCTGCGATCATCCAGCAAGAGGAAAGAGCTGAATCACAACGCCCCTCTGAGAGACATTCAGGGGCGCATGCATGCAGGGGCGGTAGCATCTGGTTCCCTGGTCACTGGGGTTCTAGCTTCGTTTTTAAATATAAGCATTTTTGAATTTAAAATAAAGTCAAATTTTTTTAACTTTAACCATTAATAATATAAAATTAATGATATTTTATCATATATAGATTTACTAATTCTTTGCGAAACATACTTTCATAAAATGTAATTTTTTATATTAAAAATTATTTAAATTTATAAATATTATTAATCAAAATCGATAGAATTTGACTTTGATCAAATTCAAAAAACGCTAAATAATTTATTGACTGAGGAAGTAGTACAGTAATCTTCAGTGTACGTCGACTGCATCCTATCCATATCTGGGTTCAGAGTGCCTTAATTTGATGAGAACGTGAGCGCAATAATATCTGACGGCCTCCATTCTAGATCCACGTCATTTTCTTTGTCAAGATGACGATGAAGAAGACAAGGCTATCATAACCAACAAGTTGCCCGCAACGTAATAATCCCGGCGATGCGACGCGCGCTTAGGCGAGCAAGCGCGACTATTCTACGCCTTTGTCCAATGACGTGGTTATCAGCTCGGCGTCAGTGGAGGTGGCTCGGTTTTGTTTAAGGAGTATCTTCGTTAAGAATGGCCTCATGTGTCGATCGTACAGCAAGTACGCGCACTGCAGCTCCTTCGGCGTTGCCGATCGACGCAGAGGCCACGAACTGGACGGCGATACTTTTCATCTTTCTGAGCTAGGAGTATGCTATTTTTCGGCTTCGTGAGCTATGATGGACGCACAGCAGGGAGGCCACAAACTGGAGGGCGTGCTGTTTTATTCCAGCCGCCCCTCGTGAGTTCTGCGTCACAAGGGGCGGGATCGTTTTCCTTCTCTTTCGTCTCTTTCGTACTAAGCCAAGGAAGGAGCAACAGGGGCTGCGCCGGGAGCCTAGTGCTGGTTCTGGACCAGTGGAAAGTCGTGCTCCGAGGTGCGAAATTCCGCGCCCAGCCTGCTCCTAGTCGTTTCAATGATTGTTCCTCCCGTTCGTGGAACTGACGTCGCTGTTGACTGAGGGGTGACTTGACTGATCATGCTAGTCATGCAATGTCGCCATTCAGCGGCCGCGTGTTTTGACCCACCATCTGACAGTGTTGGCACGGTATGCTGCCACTACACCGAAGCGGGAGTGCAAAGAGCAAGGTAGAGTATACACTATACAGCAGTATTTTACGGCCCAAGTACTTCTCTAATTCGTGCCTCACATGCTCTAATACGGCCCATGTATATAGTCCTATCGAAAAGAGGCCGGCCCAAACTTTTCCATCCACTTCGTTGCCGCCTTCCCGGTGCCGCCGCCGCATCCTCAAATATGCCACGTGTAGTCTCTGCGAAAAGAGGCCCAAAAGAAACAGCGTGGCTACGGGGCCCAAAACGTCCAGGTCGACATGGATCTGAGCTGCATTGTGTTAATTTTGTGACTGTCAGTGTCGCTTCGGACTCCGGTTCTAAAAATATCCCATATAGCATCAAAAACATGCTAGCCCAAACAAAAATAACATGACAGCCCAAACAAAAATAGGGGTTAAATCGCCAGAAATGCCAGCGTCCAAGATACAGGGACAACTCCTGTCACTAGACTCACTAGTCACCTAAAAACTTATACATGGCCATTACAAATTTGTAAACTTTAAAATATATACATCAATGACAGATAAAACCCTGCAAATAAATAACGCGTGAACCCAAATTGCATATTTCAAATTTCACAAAATTGTAATGACATATCAAATTAATCCTAAAAACTTCTACTCCACCTGGTACTGCTAGAATACAATCAACCAGTTGTTCAATCTGCATAAATAACACATGATTACGAAAACTAACATACGTAACTACTGATCCTAGTGATCAACTTTAATCACATAATATTACAACGCCTACAATAATACATGGATATAATCGTTGATAAACTGTGCCTTGTATGAGAAAGCAACCAGCTGACACGAACTCTAACCAACCTAGATATCATTTGGGGCTGTTAATATTCTCTAATATTAGTATACAACAATATCATGCTGCATTGATTCTTCTACTCCGTCTAACTCCCGTGCCTCGGGCACCCCTTTTCCTTCCTCGCCGAACTGATAGTTCTTTTGTTCCCTTAGACGGTT